>WTXG01000049.1:0-207403 GCA_022496185.1 Multifurca ochricompacta | reverse complement strand
CTTACCCTACTCTTACTCAGGTACTTTAATATCTCCAATAATATTTTAATTGTGGCAAAGAAGCATGCAACTTGCGATTTTGACAGCGTTCCAGCTTCGTCTGTCAGTCACACAATATATGTTTCTCAAATTAAAAAAAAAAGTTGATAGTTCCAATGTATTACTTCCCACTAGCCACGTACTCAAACCACACAACTTTCCCCACCCAGATACAAAAACTCCACGGTATTCCACAAGACGTGCAGTTAACGTGTCTCCTGGGATTTACCCTGAGAGTCAATGGTTAATACATGACGAGAGTCAAAATGGAGATTAGTACCATCACAGATTTAAGTCGACAAGGGGACCGGCATCAAGAAGAGAATCGACATCGACGTTGGCAGGGATATTAGCATCTATGTCAAGATAAATCAGCTTGTACAAAGTGGTAATTCATTCGAGCCTGCCGTACTAATCTGCCTCTTCTCGGCTGGTTGCACCACTGGAACAGCGAGCACAAAAGCAGCAAGAGAAAGAGCAATGATAGATTTAATGAACTGCATTGTATTCTCAATGGATAGAGTTGGCTCAGATGGATAGAACGATGCAGATGATGGTCAGAAAACCGATGAGATTCCTGAGGTCTAAACCGTTGCAGTTTTATACCCCCACAAGTTTTACTACTTACAGGTTAACGAAACCTGTGTGCATGTCCATGACACCTGAAAAGGCGCCTCGCTGCTTCGATGCTGGAGTGGCGCTCTCTCACTAATGGCTTCTTGGATGATAACATGACAACACTCGCGTTCCGTCAGCTGTTATCTCTTCTAGTAATTTCTTTCTTCCATAATAAAGAGCCCATGGCTCGCACATAACTCAATTCATAGTTGTCAAGTGTCAAGATACGGGCGACATCTATTGGAATGGAACATTGTCTCGTTGTAAAAGCAATCTCTCCTTGTTTGAAGTGGATCACAGCTTGTCGGTCAGTGTGTAACAAAAAGTTTCGGTGAGGAGTCGATGAGGAATTAAAAAAACAAACTAGCAGGTATCCACGAACTTGTTTACTGGCAGCATCGGGAGGTGAAAAATTTGAGTGGATGCCCCCTCCCCCCCCCTCGTTTCAGGTTTACACGGGTCCGAGCCAGATAGTATTGAATGAATGAGAAGGTGGTGGAAATGAAATGCAACATGTGGCCAGTAATTGTGTCGCACGCGCGGCTAAGGTAAGCGGGAGACGGATTTGGTTAAGCCTTCGCACTCTGCCGTGGTGAAAAGAAGTAACCCAAACCAAACCAAACCATCAAGGGTCGGTCCACTTTTGCGATTTAGAAAAGCGCGAGATTGAGATACCATATACAAGAAGGAATTAAACTGCCTAACCTTTCCTAATCTTACTCAGAAGATGCGCCTCGAAAAGCCACCCTCTACACAAATATACTATCATGTCTCTTTGCCATACCCCCAAATCAACGCTTGCGCTTTCGACTATGTGGCTTGATAGTACCGTTAGAACCTGGCGGTATATTCGAACTGATAATACCGGTCAAGATTCTGGAGAGCAGAAAGTCACAGCAGCACGCTCGTCGCAGTTTTTTTTTTATAAAAAAAGCGCCGATATTCGCTTGCGTGGTTGTAATCGGATAGGTCATAACGTTGCGCTTTTCCCAATCTTGAATGAGCCTTGTGTGAGGCCCGTCATTGTCCCCGTTGGACGCAAAAATCATGCGTTCATGAGCCAATAATCACCTCTTCTCAATATTGACTTCTTAGCTGCTAATGTCAAGATTCCCACCAGATTTCTGACATGTCACCACAGGCCAATCCCATGCCAGTGTGGCAGTTTCCTAGAGCATTTCCTGTGCTCGCAAGTGATTTGCGAGGGTGGGGATGGGTAATTAAGACGGCTAGACGGCTAACGAATGGATATGGTATTTTATTCTCACACCAAGTCAGCTGCTAGTCAGATGCTAATGACGCTTTGTTATTAGCCGTTTCTCTACTTGTCAAAGTATTACATATACTCGATCCTCTTGACATCTCATCGCCTGCCAGCCGCGAATTTTTAATCTGAGCAACATGTTTAGTTTTTAGGGTTGGTATGCAATGGTGAAAGTGTATTTATAAACCGGTATCTAGTAAATATAACCAACAGCAATCCGAGCGACCAAAAACGGACAAGCTCAAATGATTCCAAAGCTATAAGAGCAGGTTTGTGATCCAATCGTTATTTACTGCTCCGTCCTACAATTCACTTTCTCATCCACACTCTTACCATGTTCCCGACAGCCTTACTCACTGCTTTCCTCCTGCTTGTCGTCAGCGTTGCTGCGAACCCAATCGTTGTTCGCAAACCCTCAGTTTCATTGTCGTTTGCCCGGCACCTCAATATCACTGGCAGTCGTGATCTCGTCGCGAAGGGATCAAGCTCGTGCCAAGAACTTGGTGGCCATCGGCAAAGCAAAACAAAGCGGCGTCTTGAGTCGGGATGGGGTTGTCAGCGTCGGTGTGACTAACGTCGGCGTCGCCTACCATGCCACTGTCGGTGTTGGTAGCCCTCCACCAACTGTGAGTGGTACAAACGGCTTGAGCGTGGCACAGATTCTCTCACACACGTCTAGATACTCTCCTCATTGACACGGGGAGCTCTAACACCTGGGTGGGAGCTGGAAAGACCTATGTTAGGACTAACACCAGCGTACAGACATCTGACAGTGTGGTGAGCATCCGTGTCCTTTCACTTCAGTGGTGTAGCGTAAACTTAAAGATAGTCATTAGTCTGTGACATATGGCCATGGGTCATTCTCTGGTGGGTTTTCCCCACATTGGACTTCATCGTTGATATATTTACACTCTGTTCTCCCAGGCACCGAGTTCACCGACACTGTGACGATTGGCCCTGGCCTTGTAATTTCTGGGCAATCGATAGGTGTTGCCTCAGACTCCACTGGCTTCACTGGCTTTGACGGCGTCCTTGGGTGAGCGCACACCCCGGTTGTGTGAATTTGCATTGATGCCCAATCCCACAGTATCGGTCCTACCGACCGAACGGTCGGCACTCTGTCGCCAGACACGGGCAGTAGTGTCCCCACAGTTACAGACAACTTGTTCAGCAGTGGCATCATCGAATCTAACCTAGTCTCCGTGTCCTTCGAACCACGACCACAACGCCAGAGGTGAATGGCGAGTTGACGTTCGGTGGTACCGACTCTGAGAAGTACACTGGAGATATCACTTTCATGTAAGCATGCGGAGCAAGCTTGAGCTCGAGATTTTTCCACTCACATGGTGCTGGATAGTCCCATTACTTCAACTTCCCCTGCGAACCAGTTCTGGGGCATTGATGGGTCCATCCGGTACGGTGCCTCGACTTCTATCCTCTCGACCACCGCTGGTATTGTAGACACTGCAACCGCTCTTTTCCTCATCACTACCGGTAAGTGACACATGTCTCTGCACTTCGCCAGAGGATACAAGTCTCAAGTCGAATTACATCTACACAGACGCATTCAACCGCTACTCTACCGCAACTGGGGCCGTTCTCGACGTCACCACTGGCTTGCTCAGCATCACGTCGGCGCAGTTCGCCAACCTGGAGTCGCTCTTCTTCACGACCGGCGGCACAACATTTGAGCTCACCGCGAATGCACAAATTTGGCCTCGTGCACTGAACACGCTGATCGGGGGCACTTCCGGCAAGATTTACCTCATCGTCAATGACATTGGTACGTCGTCCGGGGAGGGTCTCGACTTTATCAATGGTTGTACTTTCCTTGAGCGCTTCTACTCTGTCTACGATACTGGCAACAACCGCGTTGGTCTCGCCACTACGCCATTCACCACGGCGACGACTAATTGATGATGGATGGGTTCGGTAGTTATACCTATAGGGGGTAAAGAATTGTTTATTGTTCTATTAATCGTGGCACTTTAATTTTCTTCCTTATTGACTCACCCCGGCTTGTTTGTTGCTTTCTGCTTGAATGCTTATGGGCGCCAATAGCTGCCCATGAGATTACAATTGGATAGTTTTCATGAGCTTACTACTCGAAATGCTTTGCACTTCCGGGGCCCGAACGCGCGAGGAGGAGCTATTATGTATGATGCATTTCTCGCGTTGATCGTCTCTAGTCGTAAAACATTTGCTCTCTCGAGTCACACCTACACCTCGATTCTATTCTAGTACAATCTACGTAATTAGGGCTCGCACACTTTTGCTGGCAATAACTCGGAGAGAAGGTGGGAAAGAAAAAAATATCAACAGCGCAAGGCGAGAGGAGATTCATCGTCGTTCCTTGAAAGGACTCGGAGTTGTGGAATGGGAAATACTGAGAAGAGGTCAACGTAACGCGACATGGCACGGTACGACACCTCGAAGAGAAAATAAATATATATATATATTTTTCAGTTATTGGGTTTTTTATTATCAATTGTTAGAAAGGTTGGGTGATACAGTTGAACTTTAGGCAGCACGACTAGCTTGACTTGCATACTGATCGAGTACAGTCAACAGTGATCACTGGACACCCAGCGTCACAAGGGGATATATACGTCATTAGCCCTAATTTAATAATAACCATGTCCAATAGGCTTATCATGGATCGTCGATCCAAAAACGGATCAGGTGGTGGGCATAATTAAGAGGTTCTCTGAGTGGGACTTTTCTTTTCTTTTTGTAATAAAGGGGTCTGGGCTTGATTTTTTCCATCGGCCCATCAGGTGGACCTAGTTCCGTATTGTGTTGTGTTGCAAAGAACACGCACGCCCAATTGGTTGGTTAAAGGTTCAAGAGAATGAAAAAGGAAAAAAGAAAGCGTCATATATCTGATTGATTATCCTTAAAACCTGTGTCATGTTGTTGAAATCGATACCAAAGACCTCGTCTTTGTCTAGAATCGCAAGATAGAGGGAGCGTTGAGGGGCTAAAAAAGAAAAAAAGAAAAAAAAAAAAAGAAGGATTCGCATGTTCTCCCATGCTTCCATGCTAGGGGGAGGGGTGGTGGAGGTGGTGGCGTAGATTTCGTTATTTTCTGGTCACGCGTTTGGAAGCGACTCGACTCTAGAACGTTTGGAAAAGCCGAGAGCGGAGAAAAAATAACTGTTTCTTCTTAAGTCGAGGCCATTACGGATGGGTCGAGGTGGTCGGGAACTTGGCTGTTCGGATGTTCGGATGGCTTATAAGTATAAGCATGCACGTGAGCTGCCCTGGCACACTGGCAACTTCTCTCTCCTCTCCCTCTCCCTCTCCCTCTCTCTCTTTCTCTCTCTCTCTCTCTCTTGTATTGTTCATTTGGCTCTAGATTCGGGATTGTATCGGGTCGGATGGAAAAAAAAAAAAAAAGAGTGAAAGGTCGCGAAAAAAAAAAGAGATTACTTGACCAAACGTGACGTGCCCGTTCCACGGTCCATTTCGGGAGGAGGACCCCATCGGTAGCGGAGCGGGTTATGTGGTGGTGTGGGTGGGTGGGATTGGGAGGATGATGATGATAATCAGCTTGTAATCAGCGTGAGAGAGTTAAGAGCCCCCCTTAGTGATCCGCCTCTATTCGGTTGGGCGTAAATACTTAACTCCTTACCCTTACCTTTTCACTCACCCTCACCCTCACCCAAATCTTATTCCCTTTCTTCACAACCACCATGTCCATCACGAAAATTCATGCTCGTCAGGAAAGTCTTGTCCTTATCACTAACCTTTTATCACTAACTTTACCAACAGATCTTCGACTCGCGCGGTAATCCAACCGTGGAGGTGGACCTCTTCACCGAGAAGGGCATGTATTCAATCACTTCCAACCTTTTAACTGGTCATTTAACAGCGCATATAGGTCGTTTCCGGGCATCAGTTCCCTCTGGCGCATCTACCGGTGTACACGAAGCTGTCGAGCTCCGTGATAATGACAAAAGCGCCTATGTCGGAAAGGGTACGCGCATATAATACCGACCGTATTTACACACATCATCTTACATCCCTGATAAAGGTGTTCTCAATGCCGTTGCCAATGTCAACGATATCATCGCGCCCGCATTGATCAAGTCTGAACTCAAGGTCACGCAACAAAAAGAGATCGACAACTTTCTGATCCAGCTCGACGGTACCCCGAACAAGGGCAAGCTCGGTGCCAATGCTATTCTCGGCGTGTCCATCGCCGTTGCCGATGCTGCTGCAGCTGAGAAGGGCGTTCCTCTTTACCAGCATCTTGCAGAACTTGCCGGTGTCAAGCCACCTTACGTGCTCCCAACTCCCGCATTCAACGTTATTAACGGTGGTTCGCATGCTGGAAACAAGCTTGCTTTCCAGGAGTTCATGCTCCTTCCCACTGGCGCGTCAAGCTTCACCGAGGCGATCAAAATCGGTACGGAGACCTACCACACCCTCAAGAAGGTTATCAGTGCCAAGTATGGTATTGACGGTGCGCGCCACGTTCGTATATGTGTAGTGTTTACACTTTAATTCATGCGTACGACGATTGCGTCACTTCTGTACGCAGCCGTCAACGTGGGTGACGAGGGAGGTTTCGCGCCCAACGTTTCCGGTGCCGAAGAGTCACTTGAGCTACTCACAGAGGCGATTAAGAAGGCTGGCTATGAAGGCAAGATCAAAATCGCGCTCGATGTCGCTTCGTCCGAGTTTTACAAGGATGGGAAGTATGATCTTGACTTCAAGAACCCGAACTCGGACCCGACCAAGTGGATTTCGGGGATCGAGCTTGCGGATTTGTACATCGGTTACATCGATAAGTACCCCATCGTATCGATCGAGGACCCCTTCGACCAAGATGACTGGGAGGCATGGTCGCATTTCACCTCCAAGTCTGGCATTCAAATCGTCGGCGACGACCTGACGGTAACAAACCCCTTACGGATCAAGACTGCCATCGAAAAGAAGGCGTGCAACGGTCTCTTGCTCAAGGTCAACCAGATTGGTACCATCTCAGAGTCTATCCAAGCGTAAGTTGTTCACGCCGGACTAACCGATTTCCATGTTCTCTGAAGGAAACTGACAAAAAAAAAAAATAGTGCGCAGCTGTCACAATCCGACGGTTGGGGTGTCATGATCTCCCACCGCTCCGGCGAGACAGAGAACACCCTCATTGCGGATTTGGTCGTCGCGCTTGGTACAGGACAGATCAAGACTGGCGCTCCCGCGCGCAGCGAGCGTGTCGCGAAGTACAATGCATTGCTCCGTATCGAGTGCGTGTCTCCCCTATCACTGCCCTCACTTCCACTTCTAGCGATGACTGTGCCATTTACATGCTTTTTTTTTTCTCTCTCTTAGGGAGGAGCTCGCGGGAAATTCATCGTACGCTGGCGAGAGAGGCCTCTCGGCGGGTGCAAGCGCTCCCGCCTTGCTCAAGAAGTGAGAAGAGAAAAAAAGTATGACGGTGGAAGATGATGTACGCTGCATGTATTAACCACAAATGTTTTTTTTTCTTAAAAAAAAAAACTTATTTCGAGAGGCAGCAGAGACCTCGTTGTTATGGACTCATGGCCCAGTTGTTAACTGCATTGAAGTTGTAGTCGAATAGGAAAAAAAAACCCCCCTTTGTGCTTTTAAAAAAAAAGTGGGACGGAAGAGAAGAAGCGGAACAACACGGGCCGGGCCAGGGGGCAGCGCCGCAGCCTTCTGTTTGAGCCTCGAAAATAATTAAAAGGGAAAGCAGAGAGGAGGAAACTTAATACGCAATAAATGATGTTAATTGATGAAATAAAGATGACCATTTCCTTAATTTTGAAACTTGTGTGAGTGTGTCCTGGATGCGCCACATTCTGGGAGGGGTGTCTCACGACAGATAGGAAGGGGTTCGGACCGGAATGTACGTCTGTCCATAATAGGTTCAAGAAGGGGCAAAACAAAAGTGTAATTGAGGGGCCTGAGGAGAAGATGATTCAAAAGTGTGTGTGTGAACATGAAAGCAAGAGTGAGAAGTGAAAGGTTAAGGTAAAGGTAACGTGACGTGAGAGAGAGAGGCGAACGTGCGAATTCGCACCCTTTTTTTTTTTTTTTGCTTTTGGAGCCCCTCAACGCCCCCCTCTCTATCTTGCGATTCCAGACAAAGAACTCGTCTATTGGGATCGGTTTTAACAGCATGCTACAGGCCTTTAAGGATAACCAATCAGATATATGACGCACACTCTTGAAGCTTTAACCAATCAATTGGGTGTGCGTGTGCTTCGCAACACAACACAATACGGAACTAGGTCCACCTGATGGGCCGATGGAAAAAAAATCATGCCCAGACTCCTTTGTTACAAAAAGAAAAGAAAAGTCCCACTTAGAGAACCTCTTAATTTATGCCCACCACCTGATCCGTTTTTGGATCGACGATCCATGATAAGCCTATTGGACATGGTTATTATTAAATTAGGGCTAATGACGTATATTCCCCCTTGTGACGCTGGGTGCCCAACGACCATTGAGCGGTCACTCTTGACGGTACTCGATCAGTATGCAAGCCAAGCTTGTCGTGACGCCTAAATTTCAACTGTATCACTAAACCTTTCTAATAATTGATAATAAAAAAACCCAATATTTTTTTAAAAATATATATTTTCTCTTTGAGGTGTGTCGTACCGTCCCATGTCGCGTTACGTTGACCTCTTCTCAGTATTTCCCATTCCACAACTCCGAGTCCTTTCAAGGAACGACGATGAATCTCCTCCTCGCCTTGCGCAGTTTTTTTCTTCTTTCCCACCTTCTCTCCAAGTTATTGCCAGCAAAAAAAGAGTGCGAGCCCTAATTACGTAGATTGTACTAGAATAGAATCGAGGTGACTCGAGAGCAAATGTTTTACGACCGGAGACGATCAACGCGAGAGATGCATCATACAAAATAGCTCCTTGTCAAGCATTCAGGCCCTGGAAGTGCAAAAGTATTTCTCAAAGTGTAGTAAGCTCATGAAAATTATCCAATTGTAATATCTCATGAGCAGCTAATGGCGCCCATAAGCATTCAAATAGAAAGCAATAAACAAGCCGGGGTGAGTCAATAAGGAAGAAACTTAAAGTGCCACGATTAATAGAACAATAAACAATTCTTTACCCCCTATAGGTATAACTACCGAACCCATCCATCCCCATCAATTAGTCGTCGCCGTGGTGAATGGCGTAGTGGCGAGACCAACGCGGTGGTTTTCAGTATCGTAGACAGAGTAGAAGCGCTCAAGGAAAGTGTAGCCATTGATGAAGTCCAGACCCTGCCCGGTCGACGTACGAATGTCATTGACGATGAGGTAAATCTTGCCAGAAGTGCCCCCAATGAGCGTGTTCAGTGCACGAGGCCAAATTTGTGCATTCGCGGTGAGCTCAAATGTTGTGCCGCCGGTCGTGAAGAAGAGCGACTGCAGGTTAGCGAACTGCGCCGGCGTGATGGTGAGCAAGCCAGTGGTGGCGTCGAGGACGGCACCAGTTGCGCTAGTGTAGCGGTCGAATGCGTCTGTAGGTTTTATTAGACTTGAGACTTGTATCTTCTAGTGAAGTGAAGAGACATGTGTCACTTACCGGTAGCGATGAGGATAAAAGTGGTTCCAGTGTCTACAATACCAGCGGTGGTCGAGAGGATAGAAGTCGAGGCACCGTACCAGATGGACTCATCAATGCCCCAGTAGTGGCTCGCAGGGGAAGCTGAAGTAATGGGACTATCCAGCACAAAGTGAGTGGAGAAATCTCGAGCTCAAGCTCGCTCCCTATGCTTACATGAAAGTAATAGCTCCAGTGTACTTCTCGGAGTCGGTACCACCAAACGTCAACTCGCCATTTACTTCTGACTCTGTGGTCGTGGGTTCGAAAGACACGGAGACAAGGTTAGATGGGATGGTGCCACTGCTGAACAAGTTGTCTGTAACTGTGGGGACACTACTGCCCGTGTCTGGCGACAGAGTGCCGACCGTTAGGTCGGTAGGACCGATACTGTGGGATCCGGGCATCAATGCAAATTCACACAACCGGTCTTTGCGCTCACCCCAGGACGCCGTCTAAGCCGCTGAAGCCAGTGAAGTTTGAGGCGACACCTATCGATTGCCCAGGGATAACAAGGCCAGGGCCAATCGTCACAGTGTCGGTGAACTCGGTGCCTGGGAGAACAATGTGTAAATATATCAACGATGAGGTCCAATGTGGGGGAAACCCACAAGAGAATGACTTATGGTCATATGTCACAGACTAATATGACTATCTTTAAGTTTACGCTAAACCACTGAAGTGAAAGGACACGGATGCTCACCATATTGTTATGTGTCTGTATGCTGGTGTTAGTCCTAACATAGGTCTTTCCAGCTCCCACCCAGGTGTTAGAGCTCCCCGTGTCAATGAGGAGATTATCTAGACGTGTGTGAGAGAACCCGTGCCACGCTCAAGCCATTTGTACCACTCACAGTTGGTGGGAGGGCTACCAACACCGACAGTGGCATGGTAGCTGACGCCGACGTTAGTCACACCGACGCTGACGACCCCAGCCCGACTCAAGATGCCGCTCTGTTTTGCTTTGCCGATGGCCACCAAGTTCTTGGCACGGGCCTGGTCCTTCGCGACGAGATCACGACTGCCAGTGATATTGAGGTGCCGGGCAAACGACAATGAAACTGAGGGTTTGCGAACAACGATTGGGTTCGCAGCAACGCTGACGGCAAGCAGGAGGAAAGCAGTGAGTAAGGCTGTCGGGAACATGGTAAGAGTGTGGATGAGAAAGTGAATCGTAGGGCGGAGCAGTGAATGACGACTGGATCACAAACCTGCTCTTATAGCTTTGGAATTATTTGAGCTTGTCCGTTTTTTGGCCGCTTAGGTTGCTGTTGGTTATAGTTACTAGATACTGTTTTATAAATACATTTTCACCATTGCATACCAACCCTTAGAAACCAAACATGTTGCGCAGATTAAAAATTCGCGGCTGGCAGGCGATGAGATGTCAAGAGGATCGAGTATATGTAATACTTTGACAACTAGAGAAACGGCTAATAACAAAGCGTCATTAGCATCTGACTAGCATCCGACTTGGTGTGAGAATAACATACCATATCCGTTCGTTAGCCGTATAGCCGTCTTCATTACCTATCCCCACCCTCGCAAATCACTCGCGAACACAGGAAATGCTCTAGGAAACTGCCATATGGGATTGGCCTATGGTAATATGTCAGAAATCCGGTGGGGAATCTTGACATTAGCAGCTAAGAAGTCAATAACTGAGTAGAGGTGACTATTGGCTCATGAAACGCATGATTTTCGCGTCCAAGAAGGTGCTTTCACCCACCGATTGTTTATTAGTCTGCACTATGTGCCTGGAAGATGCCAAGATGCCAGATGGCCCAAATGGCTGGTTTGACAGAACGCGGGACAGGCTTCCATATTTTCGGAAACACTGGGATAACGCAACGGGGACAATGACAGACCCCACACAAAGCTCATTCAACTGCTGAGTACTCTACACACTTTAAACCCAAACTAACCCCCTCCTCTAGGGCTTGCCCCTGTGATGGTACTACACCTGCTACCACCACCCACATCCTTTATGAATGCCCCCTCCACCGTGAGAGCCGCATTGCCTCAAACATGCGCACCTGGTCATCAATGAAAACCCCGTTGATGACCGTTTTCAACACCAAGAACCTCGTCGAAGCCCTGCTGCGCTTCCTCCAAAACTCGCGCGCGGCCTTCAAACCCTACGCTGCAAAACGGCCTCTTGAACCAGACTAGGCCTAGCAGAGATTTAATGGACCCCCCTCTCCTATTGACTTTGGTCGGTCTAAACCTACATGACATCGCAGTATGCGCGCGCCTTATCCAACCAATCTCTTTACTCTTATTTTCCCCCGGGGTTTTTTCAATGGGTCCTGCCCAATACATCTACAGTAGCTACTAGAGGACCCTTTGTACTAGATAGCGCGCGACTTAGGCACGGCTTGCAAGTGCGTCAATGAAACTCGAAAAAAAAAAAACAAAAAAAGGCTCATTCAAGATTGGGAAAATCACAAACGTTATTTCTTAGTGCGAAGGTCTAACTAAAACCGTCTCCCGGGCTACACAGTAGAGCTTGGGTTTAAGACCTCAGGAATCTCATCGGTTTTCCCGACCATTCCCAACCGCTTTACCCTTCTCAACCATTCTACCTATTGCAGCCATCATGTAGTTCATGAGGCCTATCATTGCTCTCTCTCTCTCGCTGCTCTTGCCCTAGCTGCTCCGACAGCGCAACCAGCGAGAAGAGGCTCCTTGGTACGGCGTGCTCGAATTAATTCCCCACTTTGCACACGAGCCAATCCCGGCATATATCTCAACGGCCCTATTGTAATCAACCTGAAACCTCTCCTCCGGTTGACCTCTATATCGACTTACATCTGTGATGGTACTACTAATCTCCATTTTCACTCTCGTCATGGATTAACCATTGACCTTCAGGGTAAATCCCAGGGAACATGTTAACCGCACGTTTTGTGTGGAATACCGTAGAGTTTTTGTATCTGGGTGGGAAGGTTTGTGGTTTGAGCACGTGGCTAGTGGGAGATAATACCTTGGAACTATCCACTTTTTTTAACAATCTCTTTTTTATTCGAGAAACATTTCTTGTGTGACCGACAGAAGAAACTGGAGCGCTGTCAAAATCGCAAGTCGCATACTTCTGGTTTCATCACGCTCAAGTCAACAAGCAACCCCTAAATTACGACAAGCACAGCCCTGACATCATGGGGTTGGTACAAGGGTACAAGATAGCCAAAGACGTCTGACAATACGGAAAGTAAGTCATGCAGAGAACATAATGCATGAGTGGCTGACAGAGAGTAGAGCGGAGTAACGGATGTAATTTTCCCAAAAGTGCTATTTCTTTCTCACGCCATCCGATCATATTGTTGTCAAACAACACGCTGTTCCTTCTCCTTGTTCCCTCTCTCCTCCCTCGAGTCGACAGGCGACCAATTAGTATTAGCTTGGCTGCGGAGACGATCAACGTGAGAGATGCATCATACAAAATAGCTCCTCGTCGTGGCGCGTTGAGCCCCGGATGTGCAAAGTATTTCTCAAAGTGTTGTAGCTCATGAAAATTATCCAATTGTAATATCTCATGGGCAGCTGATGGCACCCATAAGCATTCAAACCAAAAGCAATAAACAGCCGGTGTGGACCAATAAGGAAGAAAATAAAGTGCCACGATTAATAGAACAATAAACAATTCTTTACCCCCTATAGGTATAACTACCGAACCCATCCATCCCATCAATTGTCGTCGCCATGGTGAATGGCGTAGTGGCGAGACCAACGCGCTGGTTTCAGTATCGTAGACAGAGTAGAAGCGCTCAAGGAAAGTACAGCCATTGACAAAGTCGAGACCCCCCCGGACGGGGTACCAATGTCATTGACGATGAGGTAAATCTTGCCGGAAGTGCCCCCGATGAGCGTGTTGAGTGCGCGAGGCCAAATTTGTGCATTCGCGGTGAGCTCAAATGTTGTGTCACCAGTCGTGAAGAAGAGCGACTGCAGGTTGGCGAACTGTGCCGACGTGATGCGAGCAAGCCAGTGGTGGCGTCGAGGACGGCTCCAGTTGCGCTAGTGTAGCGGTCGAATGCGTCTGTGTAGGTGTTATTAGACTTGAGACTTGTATCTTATGGTGAAGTGAAGAGACATGTGTCACTTACCGGTAGTGATGAGGATAAAAGTGGTTCCAGTGTCTACAATACCAGCGGTGGTCGTGAGGATAGAGTCGAGGCACCGTACCAGATGGACTCATCAATGCCCCAGTAGTGGCTCGCAGGGGAAGCTGAAGTAATGGGACTATCCAGCACAAGTGAGTGGAGAAATCTCGAGCTCAAGCTCGCTCCCATGCTTACAGGAAAGTAATAGCTCCAGTGTACTTCTCAGAGTCGGTACCACCAACGCCAACTCGCCATTCATTTCTGACTCTGTGGTCGTGGGTTCGAAGGACACGGAGACAAGGTTAGATGGGATGGTGCCACTGCTGAACAAGTTGTCTGTAACTGTGGGGACACTACTGCCCGTGTTGGCGACAGAGTGCCAACCGTTAGGTCAGTAGGACCGATACTGTGGATTGGGCATCAATGCAAATTCACACAACCGGTGTTTGCGCTCACCCCAGGACGCCGTCTAAGCCGCTGAAGCCAGTGGAGTTTGAGGCAACACCTATCGACTGTCAGGGATAACAAGGCCAGGGCCAATCGTCACAGTGTCGGTGAACTCGGTGCCTGGGAGAACAAGTGTAAATATATCAACGATGAGGTCCAATGTGGAGGAAACCCACCAGAGAATGACCCAGGCCATATGTCACAGACTAATGACTATCTTTAAGTTTACGCTACACCACTGAAGTGAAAGGACACGGATGCTCACCACACTGTCAGATGTCTGTAGCTGGTGCTAGTACTAACATAGGCCTTTCCAGCTCCCACCCAGGTGTTAGAGCTCCCCGTGTCAATGAGGAGAGTATCTAGACGTGTGTGAAGAATCCGTGCCACGCTCAAGCCATTTGTACCACTCACAGTTGGTGGAGGGCTACCAACACCGACAGTGGCCTGGTAGACAGCGGCGACGTTGTCACACCGACGCTGACGACCCCATCCCGACTCAAGATGCCGCTCTGTTTTGCTTTGCCGATGGCCACGAGTTCTTGGCACGAGCCTGATCCTTCGCGATGAGATCACGGCTGCCAGTGATATTGAGGTGCCGGGCAAACGACAATGAAACTGGGGTTTGCTAACAACGATTGGGTTCGCAGCAACGCTGACGGCAAGCAGGAGGAAAGCAGTGAGTGAGGCTGTCGGGAACATGGTAAGAGTGTGGATGAGAAAGTGAATCGTAGGACGGAGCAGTGAATGACGACTGGATCACAAACCCGCTCTTATGGCTTTGGAATCATTTGGGCTTGTCCATTTTTCGGTTGCTCGGGTTGCTGTTATTATAGTTACTAGATACCGTTTTATAAATACACTTTCACCATTGCATACCAACCCTAAAAACCAAACATGTTGCTCAGATTAAAATTCGCGGTGGGCAGGCGATGAGATGTCAAGAAGATCGAGGTAGAAAGAGAAACAGCTAACAACAACAACGACAAGTGTCATCATCATCTGACTTGTGAGAATAACATACCATATCCGTTCGTTGCCGGTTAAATTAAATTAAATGCTCTAGAAACTGCCGATATCCAGAAATCCCGTCCGTAGCACGCAGACACTGATGCCGGATATGGCGGTCCAGAAGACTATCACACACACACAGAAGTAGAACGTCTTCTATCACTATCACATCACAAAGACTGAGGTTTAAAGCGAATAGCTACAGTGAGAGAATCAGTAAAGACTGAGCTATTCGCTTTCTAGTCTCCTACAAGATGGTCGGAAAACAGAACAGATACCACTGTCGTCCTTTTATACTCCAAGCTCCATCAAATCTCTTCCACGTTTGATAGTAATCCGATATTCGCTTGCGTGGTTGTAATCGGATAGGTCATAACGTTTGCGCTTTTCCCAATCTTGAATGAGCCTTATGTGGGGCCCGTCATTATCCCCGTTGCGTTATCCCAGTGTTTCCGAAAATATGGAAACCTGTCCCGTGTTCTGTGCAACAGCCATTTGGGCCATCTGGCATCTTGGCATCTTCCAGTGCAGACCAATAAACAATCGGTGAAGGCACCTTCTTCTTGGACGCGATAATCATGCGTTTCATGAGTCAATAGTCACCTCTTCTCAGTTATTGACTTCTTAGCTGCTAATGTCAAGATTCCCCACCGGATTTCTGACATATCACCATAGGTCAATCCCATGTGGCAGTTTCCTAGAGCATTTCCTGTGTTCGCGAGTAATTTGCGAAGCCAGAGTTCTGTTTGTGGAGAGGGTTTGTCTCGTCGTGAGTGATACGGAGCCTTACGACCAACCAAGCTCGGCAGACAGAATGCGCGAGGGCGTTTGTATTTAAATTTGCGACGAGCGTGCTGCTGTGATTTTTTGCTCTCTGGAATCTTGACCGGTATTTCTGTTCGAATATACCACCAGGTATAACGGTACTATCAAGCCACGTAGTCGAAAGTGCAAGCGTTGGTTTGAGTGTGGCAAAGAGACATGAAAAAATAGATAGTATATTTGTAGAGGGTGGCTTTCGAAGGCGCTTCTTCAAGAAAAGGTTATATTCTCGTGCGAAGGCCTAACCAAATCCGTCTCCCGGCTAACGTTGCAATAAATTCCGGTACCAGTGCGAATCCTTCTCCAACTTGACTCCATCACTGGTCACATATTACATTCATTTCTACATCCCCGACAAGCTGTGATCCACCTCAATAAGGAGAGATTTGCTTTTACACGACAATGTTCCATTCCACTAGATGTCGCCCGTATCTTGACACTTGACAACTATCATTGAGTTATGTGTGAGCCATGGCTCCTTATTATGGAAGAAAGAAATTACCAGAACCCGAAGCGTTGGTGAGAGCGCCACTCCAGCATCGAAGCAGCGAGGCGCTTTTCGGTGTCACGGACATGCACACAAGTTTCCTTAACCTGTAAGTAGAGCTTGGGGTATAAAACTGCAACGGTTTAGACCTCAGGAATCTCATCGGTTTTCCGACTATAGCTCAATCGCTTTACCTTCTCAACCAGTTCTACCCATTCAGCCAGTCATGCAGTTCTTGAAGCCTATCATTGCTCTTTCTCTCGCTGCTCTTGCCCTCGCTGCTCCGACAGCGCAACCAGCTGAGAAGAGGCTTGCTGGTACGGCGTGCTCGAATTAATTCCCCACTTTGCACACGAGCTAAATGACGGTTCTATTGCAGCTGTCGCCGACGCTGGCCTCTCTATCGACGACACTCTGTGATGGTACTAATCTCCATTTGGACTCTCGTCATGTATTAACCATTGACCCTCAGGGTAAATCCCAGGAAACACGTTAACCGCACGTTTTGTGTGGAATACCGTAGAGTTTTTGTTTTTGTATGTGGTGCCCTTTCGGTTGGGAACGTTGTGTGGGAGAAATACTTTGAACTATCCAACTTTTTAAACAATCTTTTGTTGTTCGAGAAACATTTCTTGTGTGACCGACAGAAAGAAACTGGAGCGCTGTCAAAATCGCAAGTCGCATGCTTCTGGTTTCATCACGCTCAAGTCAACAAGCAACTCCCAAATTACGACAAGCATAGCCCTGACATCATGGCGTTGGTACAAAAATAGCCAAAGACGTCTGACAATACGGAAAGTAAGAACATAATGCATGAGTGGCCGACAGAGACGTAGAGCGGAGTAGCGGGATGTAATTTTCCCAAAAGTGCTATTTCTTTCTCACGCCATCCGACATGCCCTCTCCTCCCTCGAGTCGACAGGCGACCAATTGGTATTAGCCTTGACTAGCGGAGGCGATCAACGCGAGAGATGCATCATACATAATAGCTCCTCATCTGGTCAAGTTAAACATATCGCGTGTTCGGGCCCCGGAAGTGCAAAGTCAATGACCGAGTGGCCCTCAAGTCACCGGGGAGGCAGCATGGGGAACACTCATGCACACTCATCCGTATGAGCTCACGTCGCGCGTTGCCCTATCACATCGCACGAAGACACGAAAGAGATATCGTAAAGCCTGCTGTCCGAGCGGGGAAGTCCGGGTTAATACTTGGCGTACCCAACCCAATGGAGGAGTCCGTCTCAGGTCATTACCAAAGGTCACTAGGCCATAGCTGTCCTGGAGCCCCTGGTCAAAAGCAGAGAACGACAGGCGAGACAACCAACAGAGATGGACAAATCCAAGTGAGAAATGTGTGCATCCATCATGGCTCGTCTCAGCAACGACGCAAAGAGTTTTTTTTCTTTTTTTTTTTTGGTTGTTACCGCTTCATCCTCTTTCGCTCTCGCTTATGACCCCCATTCTTCCCTTGAAGCGATTTGAGCAGCGCAGCTTTTGCTCGATTCCTGTTCTTAACGTTCGCGTTGGTATAAAAGTTCTCCGTTTTTTTCTGAGGTGAAAAGCGCGTCAGAAGTTCGTTCGATCGCGGGATAACCCCCACGGGACGAGTTGCTTTTTACCTTGTTTGTCGTCATCCTTGGCTCTTTCACCTTCTTATCAGGCTCCTCAGACTCGTTATCCGAGTGTTCCGTAGCTGGGAACACGAGTCAGTCAGCAGGACGACGAAGAACAAGCACGATTCTGCTCACCTCCTTCAGGGTGTGATATTATACCCAACCATTCTTCTTCCTCATCTGAACCTGCAGTCTCCGCTGGCACAGCCACATCCGCCTCCACAAATACATCTCCCCATGTCAACAGCACGTCTTCGTCTTCTACAGCATCATCACCTGCAGCATCTTCATCCTCACCCTCGCCCTCATCTTCGCTCTCACCCTCCAGTTCGATCGCATCTAGCGGACGCACATCCTCACCAACAAACGTATTCTTCTGCATGATCGAGCCCAAATTTTGTTTGACGCCCGGCACGCGCGGTACCTCCGCTCTCTCCCTACCCTTACTCTTCGCAAGCCGCGCGCGTTCCTTAGCCTCGAGCTCGTTGAGCTCAGCAGGTCGCTCCGGGGGCGCGACGAAGAAAGGTATACGACCGCGAACCCAGTCGCTTAAGACGATTTTAGCCGCGCCCTCGACGTCGGGTTCGCCGCCTTTGAGCAGGCGGCCCTTCGCGCGCGCGAGCGCATCGAGGAAGTCGTCTGCACTCCAGGAACCCATTTCTGGTACAGGTTGTCCGTAAGTGCGTGAGAGGTAGAGCGGCTTGACGCGCGTGAGGAGCTCCGCGATATGTTCAGACGGCGTTGGGAGCGCCTCCACGCGCAGGACGCCCTTGAGGACGGTTGCCGTTTGCGAGTCGTGAGCGGAAGTTGGGACAATTCCAGGGCAGTCGATAAGGTAGATACGTCGCGTCAACGTGATGTATTGCCAGACCTAGAAGTTCAAATCTTGCATCCTGAGCCATGTAGTAGGGGTGTTTCGCGAAGGCCACAGACCTTTGTTTCGCCAGGCACCGGTGCAACTCGACAAACTTTGCCGCTCTTCAGCGTGTTGATGACGCTGCTCTTGCCAACGTTTGGGTAACCGATGAAGCCAACAGAGATTTGCTTCTTATCCGAATGTAATTGTGAGAACTGACGTAGCAACTGGATGAGGGAACCCTTGCCAAATGAGTGGTTCGGCGATGCATGGAATGCAATTGTCGGGTATCGCGGCGTTAGATGTTGTATATATCGTGCCTTGGTCACACGTCAGCGTGGTCTTGCGACCCGGGACGTAAGGAAAGGAAGAAGCAACGCACCGTAACCCAATTCGGCACGAGATCGCACTTGTTAATCACAAGAACGACCTGCTTGTGTGCCTTTTCCTTTCGAATATACTCTAGCACGCTCTCACACAACGTCCCGAGGGGATCTCGGGCATCCAGTACATGTAACAACACGTCCGATGAGTCTATCACTTTGTACAGTTCACCATAGATTCGTCGCGATGTGCCCTTTGCGTATATGGGCTCGATGTAGTCCGCGTGAGTCTGCTCCATTGCAGGCGGCGCCGTTGCCTCCGCAAGCTCTGAAATCACCTTGGCCTGCGCAGCTTCTTCAGCAGCTGTTGCACCTAGCTTACCAAGTTCTTCAAATGTGCCAACATCAATGCGCGGCCGTTTGCGCTGGGCTTTGGGGCCAAATGTCCCTGCGAAAGGCTCTATCTCAACGATGTGCGACCGCTGCACATGAATCGGTCAGAGAGATGCGAGATGGGGGGAGGGGGGGGGGGGGGCACAAGGGCGATGCGGACCTTGTGCAGGTTTGGATTCCTGGCATCGTCGAGTAGTTGCATGGGAAGCTTGTTGCGTCGCAGAAGTACAGAGTAAGGATCATGCTGCTTAGTTTGTAAACTAGTACGGAAGTGATCGAGCGCGGTCTGTGAGATCACTCGAGTGTTACCTGTGAAAGCCAGCCACGGGAGCAAGTTAGGCAAGGTCTCAGCATGCGCGCCCAAGGCAAGACCACTGGTATGAAGGGGCGGACTCACCGAACCACCGACGATCCGGCTGTACTCTCCCAGGTGTCGCCTCGTCCTCCCCCTTCTGAAATGCTGCAGCCTCGATGATTTTCCCGTCGCGGTCACGCACGGCCTTTCCGCCAGTGAGCATCTTGAGGCGCTTGACCTGCTTGGCATTGCGGTAAAAGTTCTCGCCTTTGACTTTTTGTAGAGAGACTTGGGACACAGAAGATCGTGTCTTTGAGAAGGATGAAGACTTTTTGGTAGGTGCCATCTTTGGCGGCGAGGAGATGGTCTGTTCCTGTGGGTGGTCACCGTGGTGGTGACAGAAAAAACATGAGGGACCACTACTTAATGTGGTATGTCGTTCTCACGACGTGGGCGGTGCGACAAACCACATCAGGAAAATGACATTTGCTAGAACGACTAGAATGACTAGAATGGCTGGAATGGCTAGGGTGCCAGATTGTGTTTACTATATGTGGGAATAGCAGTGCTTTTTTAAATTTATTTGAATCAATTCTATTACGCGCTTGCGGGACAGTGCCCAATCGCACAGCCACATCAGGGTACAATGTAGCTACTAATTACTACGAACAATGAGGGAGTCAACACAAAGTCATGGTGGAAAACCCATAAGGAAAAACCGAAGTAGTTTTCTAAAGTAGAGAGGCCACAGGGAAAAACAGAGGCTGTTCACCAAAGCCAGAGAGAAAAAGGAACTTACTGGTCACCAAATTCCCCCCAAATCAGGCTGGCTCGCGAGGGCAAAGGGAGGTAATGGGCTTGGGGAAGGCCCGCATGTCCTGGAGGAACTCCAGCAGGTTGCCAACATGTCCACGATGGTTGAAGACTTGAGTAAGGTTGCCCAGGTCCTGAAAGGTAAGCATCCAATACACCCGAGCTTGAATGTACAGGGGGCATTCAAGGAGGACATGCACAAATGTCGCCAAGGAAGTGTCACAGGGGCAGGTGCGAGAGGAGACTGGGAGGGAGGGGTGAAAGCGCTCCTGGTATTCAGCAAGAAAGGCATGGCCTGTGGCGAGGCACATGGCAGTGGAGCAGGTGCAACGTGTGAAAGGGACCTCATGCTTCTTAGTAGGTGCCATCCAAAGGGGATGATTAGACCCATCTGGGAATAGCAGCGCGCATGCAGCATGAATCAATACCAGAGATGCCGGGCCGGACTAACTATCATACTTCCAATACGCATATTCTAATAAGACAGACTACTGTGCGCAACAGTCTGAATGGCCACAAATTTATTGAGACAGGCCAGTAGCTACCGTATTGGTGGGACTGGACAACCGGGCTCAATTAGCAATTAGATCATTCAAAGTGAGTCAGTGAGTCAGATAACCGATTCAGAGACAATTATTACACACTGCATGCACAACATGTTCCTTCAAATCTTGTCACAAGTAAATAGTATTATTTTTTCTCTCTTTATTTCACACTCTTTTTTTGGTTTTAAAGGACTATTTTCTGTAAGCGTTCACTTCAGTTTTGACAACATTAACATTACTTTATCTTATCTGCTGCGTAAATAAAAGATAATAATAATTATTATTATTATTATATAGTTCCCCTTATCTGCACTCAACACGCTCTTTGGTTTGGTTTGCCATTGAGTGTGAGTGTGGGAACTACATTTTCCACGCTGCACGCACAATTCTCACTCCACACTCCAATCAAAAAGCTGTCTTCCCCACATCGTCTTCACATTTATCTTTCTCCTTTTCCCTCTCACAATCTCCCTCTCCCTCTTCCTCCATCTCTCTCTTTTGTGGCCAAGTTACTCATGCTCACCATGTCACTTCCTTCCATGACAGGATCTTTTCTCTTTATTGAGGGCTAGATGCAGAAAGGTAAATATAAGCTCTTTTTTCCTTCTATCGCTGACAACTTTTTAACTTTGAACTTAGTCAAGTTGACCATGTGGGTGTCATGAAGAGAGGTGAGGCTCTACTATTTCATCTTTCCAGCAACATTGTCATACTTGTATGCAGTGTGTTTGGTGTTCTCTTGCCTGTGAGCAGTTGTTGACTTGTCACACTTGGTACGCCCTTCCTATTTCATTCTTGAGTTGCTCTCTCTTACTCTCATTACCATTTTCCCAGGAAGATGGTGTTCTTGAGCCCATCCTGATGTTCTCTTTGGGCTATGGTGTGCTGTTCATTCTCTCTGTGCGTGCCCTTTTGTTGCTAGGCCCTTCTACTTTGGTCACTTATATCAGACCAGGAGCTGTCATCTTTTAAATGCTGTTTGGTGAAACACTTGCGATGGACACAACATTAGTAAGTCTTCTGTGTTCATCTGATCTGCTGGGAGCTAATATCTTTTTTTTTTCACTTTGGCATTTCCACGACTCTGTGTTTCCACAACTCCCAGGACCCCGGTTGTATATGTCCCCTTTAGTCTAATTTGTATTAGTATAAATATTATAATAGATTTATATTTTTAATGTGAAAATCGGAGTAAGAAAAAAATAAAAGTGAATCCAGAAAAGGTAAGAGAAGTAGCTCTAGATTTGAATGAAAGGTAAGAGAAGTAGCTCTACTTCTGAAAAGTAGCTCTACATTTGAAAAGTGGCTCTAAGCATCCAGACAAGCCCGCTAGAGCTAACAGAGAATCCAGATTGCTGGATTGGCTGGAATGGCTAGCACTAGCCAATCCAGCAAAATGTCATTTTCCTGATGCAACAACTGTGTGCTTAATTCAATACTCGTCTACGTTCAATATTCTTCTATATAAGCTCCATTTCCAAAGATTTGGGATTATCCCAGTCCCATACTCTGGATGGCCGACGGTGACTTTTGTAAGGGCCATTCTAGGTAGCGGTGGTTTTTTTGTGTTTGGAGGTGATATGCCTGCGCCACTCAACTCTTTACGTGCAAGCCTAGTTATTTTGAGTGTCGCGCTCATCGAAACTCAGTGTACATTATCTAATACGGTTTAGCGCACTAAACCTCCCCGCATGCGCTATTTCCACGCGAGATCGCTGAAGCCAGAATGCTATGTGCGGGATGATGCCCATTGCATGTTTCTAGGCTACCCATACCCAACGCTTGCATTCCGACTATATAGCCGGACATCGTAAGACCAAGCAATGGATTGAAATAAAAATGTTGATCAAGATCTCGGTTGGTAGGTGTATGAACAGCCAAAAATAAAGGCGCTCTGACGCACTCTTTTTTTTTATAGAACTTGGTTAAGGTGTTCGGTTGTTTCACTTGAACAAGATCAATACTGATCGGAAGTAGGGTTAAAGGAGGATTGATACCGTCAAGGATCAAGGGCGAGAGCACCATCAAGATTATTCCCACCAAGTCGAAGGTGCTCATTATTGATTATATTGACGATACCTCCACAAGATGTTTCAATTCTGTACTCGTGAACATTGACACAAGGAGAAGGCACTTTTACGCTTGGCTTGGAGCTGGGTCAGCGGAGCAGCGAGACTGCAAAGGAGAGAACAATAATGTGGGTAGGCGGAACATGATTCTGATTGTGCGGATTGAGATGGGGCAAGACGAATGCAGAAAGATAAATATCAGCGCCAATGTGATTGTGAAGCTAACCCATGAAGGCGATAAGATTGAGGTCTCATTGGGTGGCCTGTTGACTAGAGTCAAAACGTGGATGGCTCAGTGACAGATTCCATTGGGGTGCTGGCGTTCAGAACTTAAACCTGTTCACACGGATTTGGACCTGTTCAACGTAACAAACCAAATCATATTTACTAGGGATAGGCTTTAGTGAGAGGTGATGGCAGAATGGAAGGTGCGAATCTGCAATTGACAGGTTGTGAATTGTGAGGACGTGCAATTGTCAATGAGTGTAGTGATCAAATTATCTTGAATAAATTTAGCCTTTAGTCTGTCACTGAGTTGTTGTTTTAATGAATGAACTACAATACTGATTTAAATAGTACTTTTGTTCATGATTGCGTTATTATACAATTAGCACAATTAGCGCGCCAAGCCCAAGAGTGCTTCTTGCCTCTTTTTTAATACCGGTTCCGCCTCTCCATTTATTACCTGATGACGTCCACAACTGACTACTTGGGTAAGCTGGCTATAGCACCCGACGAGCCGACAAGCAGTTTTGGAAATGAGCATCAAACTTCAACAACAACAAAGTCTGAAATGAAAGGGTTCTAGGGGTTCTCGAAGAGCTCGAGGGAAGCTAAGCAATATCACGGTTAGTGATTTTAACATACCGTATCGTGGCATTTTTCACAAATCCCAACAAATGAACGTGCCCAACTAGTCATCACCACGTGACAGCAATCCTGCACGCGGCACGGGGACTAAGGTGTTACTGTACAAGGGCAGAAGAGAATTCCCGGTGAATATTGTTAGTCCATCTGTTCGGGTGTAGCTAACGCTAGTTCTTCATATGACTTCTACGTCTTGACAAAGCTAACGCTAACTACTTCCGTTAGATCCTATGTGACTCATCGCACCTAGCCCGATCTATGCCTTCCCAGCACCGCGATTTCAGCATCATTCAGGGTTGTATAACGGGGTTTTGGTATAAAACCCGCTTCACGAGCCAGCTCAGCTTTTCAGATAGCACATTCTGCTCTCTGCTATTCAGGGCTCTTTCTAGAACCTCAGCATCTGCTGTCTCCTTAGTTCGGTCATGCTTCGTTCGTTTCTTACCATTCTACCGGGGATCTCTATCGCCCTCGCGTTGTCTACCATCTCCTCTGCCACTCTCGATAACTCTGTCATTTGCGGTGCACAACTTATAGAGCAGACATTCACCGCCGCAAACAAACTTCTTACAGAGAACGTGAATCACGTTTCTCGAGATGAAGCTGCTGTTGCAAGCAATGTGGTGGTAGATGTGTTATTCCATGTCATCTCCATGGATAACACATATCAAGGCGGAAGTCTTCCGTTCGTCTCATTGATATTTGGGCATGCAGAGACTTATTTTACTATTTCGAATTCAGTGATAGCGTTATTCAATCCCAGATTAATGTTCTCAGCTCTGCCTATAATGGGAGTGGTGTCTCCTTCAGACTTGCTGGGGTAGACCGCACTATAAATGGCAACTGGTTCACTTTCGGTGGCAATCCCAACTCACCATTCATGAACCAAATGAAGCAAGCACTCCGCCGGGGTAGCGTCCAGACCCTTAATGTTTATAGTGTTGGGTGAGCATCAAGTCCCATGGTGATATTCAAGGCTAATATTGGATCTGTGTAGGTTCGCGGAAGAGTCGGGGGGTTTCCTGGGTTATGCGACCTTCCCCTGGGATTTCCAACAAAATCCTTCAGTAGATGGCGTCGTTTTTGCCTTCTCCACAACTCCTGGGGGGTCGATTGTTGGCCTTAATCAAGGCAAGGTAAGAAAGGGCTTTTCTTTCAGATTTGATGATGCTAACTGGACTGGCACGGAAGATACTTGTGCACGAGGTTGGTCATTGGGTCGGTCTATTACACACCTTCGAGGGTGGCTGCGCTGAGCCGGGGGATTACGTTGCTGATACCCCCGCGGAGGCGTCCGCTGCGCGAGGCTGCCCTACAAACCGTGATACTTGCCCGGGAGGTGGTGTAGACCCCATTCAAAACCACATGGACTACACAGACGATTCTTGCAGGCAAAGTTTTACCGATGGTAAGGACCGTCTTCTTTTCCATTAGAAAAGAGGGGCATTGATTGTGACCATTTGATTCAGGTCAAGTCAGCCGGTTCAAGAAAGCACTTAATCAGTTCCGGGGCACCTCCCTTTAAGATGTCGGGTTGAGGCTATTGTCAATAATGCGAATAACACCTCCCTTCGTATTATCTAACAATGGAAGTACAAGCTACTGATTTGTGATTACCGAAGCCACATTATATGATACCCATCGTGACGTGCTTTTCCATTTCAAACGAAATCATTATCATTTGCATTGGAAAGATGCGCAGGAGGCTGGACAAAAATCCAGGTGAGTTATAGGCCTTGGGAAATACATCTTCAGGTAAAAGCTTGTCGTGAATTATTTGTGTCCTCAACTTTGAAAAGATGTCGTTAGCTCACGGAGGACCAAAGGGGGATTTTGCTCTCAGAGCTGTGCTTGCTTTGGACAAGCAGCTTAGATCGGAAGCAACGTAATCGTTTATTGCCATTCATGGTAAGTAAGCTTTGTCTCCTAGCTCAGGCTGCTCTGTACTGGTTGATGCTCTTACTTGATCCTATCTTCCTTCAAGTGCCTCGAGTCAAAGACTTTTTGTCTTCATCCTTCATCTCTCTTTACGAACCGGTCGTATACTGTCTTTGTAGTGCCATTATGAAAGCCGCGTTCAAAAAAGATTTACGCGTCGGAGGGGTTTTCGGCAAGTTATGGACTATTTTGTGGATTATGCTTTGAAGTAGCGTTCATGCTCGACGGCCCGACGTGGTTTCCTCTCTTCCCCGGAGAACCTTCATCCCAGGAAATTCCCTCGTCGACGCCGTGATCGCTCCCTGGAAATTGCATAGATGACATTCATTGGTTCCATGGTGTACGGATCAGATCTGCGGTGAGTGCGAGGCAAAGTGTTCCCGAGAGGAGAGAGCTAGAAGAGAGTGTAGAAGGAGTCCCAGAGATAACTAAGACTTCGAAGGAGGGTGTATCGTGCCTTGAACTGTTGCGAATCTACTGCTTGCTGGTTCCATTTGACCTTGCGCTCGATGTTGTCAAGACATTCTTTAGCACACAAAGAAAGATAAAAAGGGAGAGAAATGCCATTTGATTTCTGCTTCTGTTGGCTCACTGGCTGGTCTATAACAAGCATTTGTATGTACCTTTATATACTTGCAGAGAGACCTAGTCATGAAGCAGAAAGAGGGTGTATTAGGATTGAAAGGAGACAAGTGAGATAATGCCAGGCAATAAAGGCGGAGATGATGTAGACAGAGGTAGAAACCTGGCAATTAAAACGGGGAGGTAGTGAAAGGAATGGACGGGCATGCGGCCCGGAATGCAAATGTACTGATAAAAGATATACAGATAAAGATATGCGACACTATATCATAAGTGCTCTAATTCAGAGTTTGAGAAGAGAGGCGATAGCTAGAGGTTTCATGCTCAACGCCCGAACCATCCTTACAGTGGAGGCAAAATTTTGTCTTTTTATAATGCAAAGAGCAGGAAACAAAAATCAGAAGGAAAATTATGACACAAGAAATAAAGGAATGTGTATGTGTGTCTGTGTGGAATTGTTTGTAATAGCTAACTGACCCATCTCAACAGCCGGTTCTACTTGCACGCATGGTGGCGACGAAACAACTACTGAAATGGCTGGGCTGCGTTCAGATGGACCCTGATGCGACTCAACTCTCCAGAAACACTCCCTGACAAACAACTACGCCAAGTTTTTTTTCTTCTTCTTTTCAATGAGTTAAAAAACGCGTATATCATTCCATACTAGCCGCCGCGATATACCCAAAGTGTACATTAAATCTTCCTCGACTAAAAGAAAATCAACGGAATTTTACCCGAAACGGCGTGCGGTTGACGCTCCGGTTGGTGTTGTTGACCCTGAGTGTCAACGATCAATACCACGAAGAGCAGAGTCAAACAGAAGGAGATTCAATACCATCACAGCAATGTTCCGAGGAGGTCGTCAAGAAGGCCTTTATTGACGCCACCGACTGAAGGAAGAGTTTCAGTGATGCCTTCTGGATCTGTGATAGGATTCAAATTAGCCTGTATTCAATGGACACTGATGCAAGCACCCGTGCGTGGACGTACTCTTAGCGGCAGCATTCTCGACTGGTGCCACCAACGGAGCCGCAAGGGCAAAAGCAGCGAGAGAGAGAGCAACAAGGGTCTTGATGAACTGCATTAATGCTTGCGAGAATGGGAATGAGCGGGTGTAAAAGATCGATGGCTCTTTCTTTCTGAGTGAGAGGCTCGCTAGGGTTTTTATACTCTCGAGCCCGAGCTCCCTGTGAGGAGATGCAACTATATTAGGCAAGGGGCCCGCGATATTTCTTCCCTCTCATGGGTCTTGGTGCCGCCATGGAAGTCACGTTCAAAAAAAAGAAAAAGTGACGGGGTCACGCGGGAACGGTTTTGTTCGGTTGGTTGTCGACTAGATTGTGGAATATGTTTTAGGTGGCGTTCACGCTCGGGGGATGCCTCATTGACACATTGGTCGCTTCATGGAAGTTCGGGTATTGATTCCGTCGGTTACGTTATGGTAACGTCGGCAGGGTATCATTAAATTCTGAATATCACCTTTTGTTGTTGTTGTAGGGACAGCTCAGTTCAGTGCTTCCTTCTGCGCCACGGCACGCATCTGAAATGTACTCGACTTCTTCAATTAATGTGGCTAAATACTTGTGGGTGCGTGGAAGATGATGTTGCTCGGGTGCTGGGCACCTGAAACCTTCCACCTCGTCCTGCCTTCTCGCTCGTCCAGTCAGTTGCCCTTGTCGTCATCATCCCTTCATACCGCTTGCTGCCTCACGTTGTCGTCTCTTGCTACAGTCACCCTTGTATCATTAATCCTGAAAGGATACGCATGATCGTGCATCATGAACCAATATCTTGTTGATCGACATATTCGACACACGAACCGTTGTCCCTTTTACTCTTGCTCTCTCCCTCTCTTCCCCCTTCTGTGGAATCTCACACAGCATCGGACTTGCACGATCTCCAAATGTCCTGAACATGTTACCGCTCGCAGAGCATATCCGTAATGGCCGCCACTCGCATTGACGTGGTTGGGCAGGCATTTCACAATCTCCAAATGTCTCTTGAATGCCGCTGCGTGAAGAGGATATACGTAACGGCCGTCGCACGTATTGACTTGAGCACTACAAAAGCAGCCATTTCACGATCTCCATTTGGCCCCGCACGCATGCCGCTTGCAATGGTGTGCCATAAGCCACCTTGAAAATTCACACTCCCAGGTTGCCCATATCCTGTATCCTTTCACTCTGATGCCAGGGCTTGTCTGGGTTGTATATATCAATCCAACTGTCTTTTCTGGGTCAAACAGAGACTCCATTTCATCTTGTAGCGCTGATCCGTCGATCCCGCCAGCCGGTCCGACGTGAGGATGATGTCCCGCACACGCACAGACAAGTGCGCAAACTGTGCAATTCGAGCCTTTTCCGGTTCGCCATTGACAATGACAACCAAACTCGAGCACGTGGCAGTGGACAGCATAGCTTCCTGAAGAGTCCCCGTCTCACCAATGCATGTCATGCTTCGGCGTATTGCCGGCCTCGAAATTGAACTTAAAGTATCGTCGCAACCTTTTCGAGTCGGAGTGGACGAGCCGGAGAATCCAAAGGCATTGGAGCAAAATTTCAATCTTCCTCACGGACCATCATCTGTAGCGTGTCCTTGTATGTCTCGTCCAGCGTTTTCGGGAGTGATTCGAGTGTCGATTGGAAGTTCCTCGCTTTGAAAATTACGCAGTGTCCCCAGTTGGCAGAAGGCCCCGCATGAAAACCGATTTGCAAATAAAGATTCGTTCTGAGTTTTTGAAACCTACATCCCATTCGAGAGCATATCAATTATGATTGTCTTTCTCTCTGCCTCCCACGCCCTCATTTGTGTTGATGACTGATAAGATATATAGTCAATGATGTCCCGTGTTTGTCCAGTTTCCTCATACATGGTGCTGTGCTGGCTCTGTTAAAACTGTCTGAATGTGTGGCTCAGGGCGACTAGTAACGCAGATACGCAATTTCGGGAGGTGGCTGTGAACCAATCCATTGAAAAGTTACAATGCTTCTTCACGTTGCGATGGCATGCCGGAGAGGCGGACATTTGTTAAGTGTGTCATCAATGACGTACACCGCATCTTGACTGGAACAGGGATTGTAAGCATGATCTTCAAACTTTCTAGAAGAACTACCTCATTTCGGCTGCTTCTGGCCATTTCCATATTTTAGTACAATGGCATGATAGGCATCTGACTGGGAACATAACTGTAGCAAGAGCGAGGATAGTAGACCACGGATGTTCTGCTTTGCCTTGTCTCGGCGGAAGTCGCAATGAAAGTACGCAAAGCAAGCAGGCAGATCCAGCAGAACACAATCGCTGGATAGCTTTGGAGCTGACCAGGGCTGGTAATGCTCTTTTCCAGAATCCGCTTGAAGAAAGGCCATCAATGAGGGCAAGAACGCAAATGGCTCAGTCGGCCTATCATTCACATTTAATCTCAGAAGCGGACCCTTCGACTTCCATATTTTCTGGTAATCAAGAATGATTTGAGCTGAGATAAACCATAAGGTCCAACCATTTCTATAATACCTCTATCTAATACTTTAGAAAATGTATAACCTAATTCTAAACCTTTATTAATAATATTATTTTTAATTAATAATCAATTAATAACATCAATTTTCGCTTATTTATTCAGCCTTCCATCGTCTTGACCAGGATCTCGAGCATCGACTAGACAACGAGCGTCTCACGGGAAGTATAAATCTTGAGGCAGTTGAGAAAATGTTGCATTGGATTAGAAGAGGTCGAGCAAAGAGTCATAAATTTTCACTGAGCTTCTTCGATGACTTTTTATGAAGGTAAAACAACCAGTTGACAGAAAGGGAGGGATGCCGATGGTGAGAAGGACATCGAGGGCAGAAAAATATGGCCTGTGCGGGTGGAAGCACCTGACAAGCAAAATACATTGGAAGCTGTTCATAACTGGGACGCACCGAACCAATGAATGGAGTGCAGGTCGAGAGCACAACAGGAGAAGTATAGTCACAGTACGTCAATCACGGCGTTTAGCTTATTGACATGCTGGTGTTCGGATATATATCTATGCCCGTCTTTAAAACATACTCATCCAAGGCGGTATTGAGGATGAACCTGAAAGTAGACGAGGAAGGGATTGTGCCGTTTGTATGTGCGAGGAGCTGAAGACATGAAGATAGGACTTTATCAGCAATAGAGGGAAAGGTTCAAGGCCTGTGGGAGGGCTGGCAGATTTTGGTCTGTCAACACTCGGCTTCGGAAATCGCTTTGTGCGAGTCCGAATAGAATTTTTTGGACGCCCCCTTAGGGGGGTATGTTTTGGTCCTTGATTCTGTTCGCATGCGAACAAACGCGACGCCTTTTGTCTTTATGAGTTTCAGATTAGTTACTACTGACTGTCTCGATCCCTCATGTAGATTGTACATATTAAACATAAAAAGGGCTGTAAAATAGCCCCAAGAATTTATCCTGTTTGAGAAACGTCCCCGTCTGTCGCTTCATTGCTCTAAAACTCTTGCTCACGCTACTTTGCTCAATTCTATATTATCTCTAAGGGCAGCAGATGGTTTTCACACTGGTTCTTATAGCCACCAAAAAATGATAATAGATGCTGAGATGTAGAGGTGGCTCAGACCAGTGTGAGACCGAACTTTGTAGACGTGAAACGGCACGAGACCGTATTCATGATTGATCATTGCCCCTGTATGCTACTGATGATATGGTGGTGTTCGTGAGCAAAGCACAAGGGGGCAGTCCACAAAACAGTCGCCTTACAGCTGCCTGTGTTTAAAAGCAAACAGAAAAAGTAGCTGATCTCAGGTGTTCTATAAGCATGCACACTCTCAAAATCAACTTCTGAACCTGGCCGGGGGTGCGCGTCCCGCCTATGTCCTAATACAGCAAGCAGGCAGACAAACCCAGACGCATGACAGCAAGCAGGAGGAGAAAACACATTGATGAACATGATCGCAAAGCTACCGTGCGTCACACATACAATAGACACGTCCGAGTCTAGGTGTAAGTCCCGCAACGGACATTCAAGATAATGGCAAGCCCTTCGCGCCTGTCTCGTCGATTGGAACTACTTCATCAGGTGTGAGGTCCACTATTCGCGAAACGAGAACGCATATTGGTTTCACAGACGCAAGGGGAGACGAGGATATGTACGTAAATGAAGGGCGGGGGAGGAGGTAGTCGTGTAGTCCCTTGCGCTTCCTAGTGGTAGTGACGACAAAGAATCCCTTTCTGTAGGCTGAAGATAACTTGACCCTGGTGTGCCTCTGATATCCTACGTGAGATTGCAGCGAGCACGGGGCCAACAAGGTCCACCGGGATACGTTGTAATATCACTTCAAAAAAGAAAACCCACAAAAAACTACAAGACAGTAATAAAAGTTTATCTGCACTGTGTGACACCGTATGGAACTGGAGGCTCACCCGAAAGAGAGAGACAGTAAGAGGAGATGAGGAGATGAGAGAGTGCGTCGGAGGGGGTCCGAATAGAAAATGTCGAATGCGTCGAAAGTCTTCTTGAGTTGTTTGGCTGCGTCGTAGGCTAAGGGCACAGATTTAGAGAAGATGTGAAAACTAGTCTTGGTAAATGAAATGAATTTATCCTTGATTACATGCGATTAGTATGCGACGGGTTCCAAACCAGTAACAATGACAGTAAGGGTGGCACGCGGTATAGCATAGTCGGTTCAGATTTGAGAGTTGGGAGCAGGTATGAATGATAAAAGAATTATTGGGACTGAAAGAAATTAAAAGAAAAAGCACGAAGCATGGAATAACAAAGGCACGACGGACAGACGGCCCGGAATACGGACAACCCGAATAACGAATAACTTAGGAAGGCGCTAAGTAAATGGTTCGTACCATGCATCAATCATATTTGTACCGTATCGGAGTCTGTCCGAAACTAATGTCGGATTGATGTCAGAATTCTTTATTGTCAAGACTAGTAAGGAAAGAAAGAGCGAACGGGTCAAGCCAGAAGTGGTGATGGCTGGATGTTTCACGCCCAGCGTCCGAGCTATCCTTAGAGGTGAGAGTGACGTTGCAACCTTTGTGGGATCTTGTCAAACTATTTTGCGAGGGTAGTAGAGTAGGGTGGTAAACGAAGATGGTGGCGGCGAAAGCTGAAGAAAGATGACTTGAGACGATGTACTTTTCCAGTAAAACGTCTAGAAGAAAAATAAGAGCAGAGGAAAATGATCAGGATAAAGGCAAGTGGCATGAAAGACGAGAAGTGAAGGCTTCCAGAGTCTTGGCAAGAGGTGTGGGTAGGAGAAGGGAAGGGGGAAGGGAAAGCGTACGGCGAGCACATGTCGACGAGCACATGGGAGGGCAAGAGACAAGTCGAGTCGGGCCGAAATGACCAGAAATGGAAGGTTTCGGAACCAGCGCCCGGGCAAGTAACCCGTGTACACGCGAGCCAACCAAAATTGAACGTGAATTTGAACAAAGAACAAAAAGTTCCAAGCAGAACACTACCTTTTTTCTTTTTAAAAAAAATAAAGGGCCAGCACAGTCAGGAGGTCAAAAAAAAAACTGGCCTTAGCCCTCCCCAAAACTCCCTTGAGCGGAGAGGCTCACGGCCATAGAAGGGCAGGGAGTTTACCATCGATTCCGGCCAGGGAGCAGGGAGAAAGTATAGACAGCGCGCCATATGGAGAGGATAGTGCGATGAAAGCAAGCCGAAAAGGCCTACGGCGCAGAGGATGGTGGTGATGAGGACAGTAATGGGGAGTTGCAGGCCAGATGATTCCGGCCGGCCACAACAATTCCCACCCAGGACTCTTCGCATTAGGGTCGTCTTTCACTTATCTCCTTCCATCATTCCGCTGCTTTGTTTTGCTTCTAGTCGCCTTACCTTGCCACCACCAAAACTCCGCCTTTGTTGCTGTTAGACTGTGTGCCCCAATCTTTTTTCATCCATCCATCGCCTTTGTTTTCGCGCTCGCCTCTTTCGCCACTCTCGCCCTATTGTGCCGCCATCGCGATTAGCTAGAACAATCCTGCTGGGGCTGTAATGACCACTTGCGCTCATTGTCAGTGTTGTAAGGATCAGAATTAGAACTCTTTGTTCATGTGCTTCTTTAACTTCTATGTCCATTCCTTTCTTCTGGCCTTCGCTTATCCCCCGCCTGTGTTCCTTTACCCCTCTCTTTCTATGCCACCCACCGTTACTCTTTCTATTCAGTGACCGAACTGGGTTCGCTCTAGGCCAATCGCATGTATATAAGGACTGATACTTGAGATTTTACCTCGAATATCAGCATCCCTTTCCTTTCCGTTCAGATTTGTGTGTTCTAGTTTTCAAGTGTAGCAAAAGGCGTATAGAAGGACTATCGAGCCAATAACTCATCGATCTCGACGTTATCAACAGCAACAGAACTCTAACCTCTTACTCTCACTCTCCTTACTCTCGCTCTCCTTACTCTCACTCTCCTCTCTCTCACTCCGCCTCCTTCTCTCGCGGAATCCTCTCCCGTTGAACTCTCCATGATCCCTAAGACCGTACAGTCCCCCCCCGAGCCAGGTTCGGCGGCACACAGGACGTTTTCAAGCGGTATTCTGATATAACCCTAACTTTGGCGCCCCCGACTCGCTCAAAAGCAGCACAAGAAGAACATGCCGATACCGACCATACGCGCATAGAGAAGCCACACGAACTCCACCAAAGGGGAGTCAAGCACGACGACTAAGAGCGTTTTGCCCAAGGACAGAGAGAGAGGAGAGGATATATTAGGGAGACCATTCGCTGTGATAATCCAAAGCAAACTGTTTTTTTCCGGTCCGGGAGTTATTCGTTGAAGGGCAATGCGGAGAGTCGACAGGGCTAAAGGCAAAACCACAAAACCAAAATCCCCCCCCCAGGAACTTTAGAAATCGCGAAGAAACTAGGCAACTAGACGTTAGTTGTTGTTTATAACTCTTCTACTTTTTTCTTTCTTCCCCCTTTCCTTTTCTTTTTCTTTCTCTCATCTTTCTCCCTTCTCTACATTATGAAACGGTCTTCTCTTTTTTTTTTTTTTTTTGCATTTGGTCTGGCTTATTTGTACTATCTTTTGTCTTGGTTCGATTTTCATCTCTCTAGCTGTGTATACACACACATATAGTGCGTCAATGGCGGTGATAAAGCAACAGGCAAAAGGGGGGGGAGAGGGGAAAAAAAGATTGGCGAGACGATTCAAAGGGACCACTGTCACTAGCAAAACAAAACGCCTCCTCCCCCTCCTCCCACTATTTACGCCAGGGCCTTCCAGTCCGCATGTGCCCGCAATCAAATTTGTTTTAAAGAGCGGGGTGGTAAAAACCATCACAAATACAAATACCACCAGAACCGAACAAAAACAATAAGTAAATGGCATCAAAAGTGGGTGGCAATTCCACGACCACCAGACCAGAAACATTCGCTCTTTCTTAAGGATGAGGCGTGTGTTATTATTCTCTTTTATTTCGTTCTCTTTCCTCTCTCTCTCTCTATTGTAAGTAATTTATGCCAAAAGGGAGTTACTCTTGTGTGTGTGTGAGTGAGTGAGTGAGGGTGATGAAAAGGGGGAGGGGGAGGAGTAATTGCTTGTCCAGGCACTCTAGAATTTAAATACTTGATCCTCGGTATACCCAAGTTCCTTTAAAATCCCACCGATCTGACCTTGCTTCGGACCGTCCTTCTTCCCCGCAACAGCGTTAACCTGTCCCGGTGGACCTATTTGAATCACCCCAGGACCGTCACAAGTCAGTACAGTTAAATATACAAACCCGAAACGAACGAAAAGCGAGGGAAAAAAAAAAAAAACACCATGTGCGCGGGTGAAGGTGAAAGGTGAAGGTAATAAAAGACGAGAATCGAGAAACGCACCGCATACGAGTACTTTGATCTTATCACCAAGATCGGCGGGTGGTACGTGCGTCTTCACGAGCTCACGACTGACATACCCAACTGCACCCGTCCAACCTGTCGACGACGACGGTTGATCAAGCGTATGAACGACCCGAAGCCTATCTGGGTGTTCACGCTCGAGAACACTCAATTCATCGCGGAGGAGAATGTCCGCTTCGGATACATTGGCGTACAGGAGCGTGAAGCGCGTCTGGTTCGTGGGGTCCTTCAGTGCGTGGGATAGTAATTGATACAAGGGCGTGATGCCTGAACCGCCACCTATGAGCGCGACGTGCTCGAATTCGTTCGCTGTGCCAAAAAAAAAAAAAAAGGTGGGGTGAAGGGAGGGGAAGAGAAGAGAAGGGTTTGTGAGTTTATTTATTAAAAAAAAAGGGGGGGGGGGTCCCTGGAAAGGAGAGAAAGACGGGGAGGGAGGGGGAGGGGGAGGACACACTCACCTTTGTACGGGAACTTGGGTATGGGTCCCTTGATGGCTAACGTATCGCCAGGCTTGAGTCGCTCATGCACGTATTTACTAATCACCCCATTCTCATATTTCTTAATCAACAACACCAACTCTCCCTCATGTTCCGGACTTGAAATGGGCGTATAAGCCCGTACGGCCAGGTTCCCCTTCTTGTCCACTGGCGCGTCACTAGCACCACCAGCACCCTCGGAAGCGCGAACGACGACGAGAGAGGTGACAGGAGAGAGAGCGGCGCCCGTCCCGTTTGGAAGCTCAAATATGAAACGGGAGGTATTGTGATTATAAGGCTCAACGGCCTTGAGCTTCAAATCAAGGAAACGTTCCGAATCTAAAGCTGATTTCTCGTACTTGGGTTTCGAAGGGGTTCCTACTGATCCCGCTGTCCCGGCGCTGGTAGAGAACGGCGCGGGTGAACCACCAAGGTATATATAGGTCGCGAGCCCTGCGAGCCCCGCGCCGCCCAGGAAGAACGGGAGGTTGTTGTTGTTTTTAGACAGTTTGGTAGGTCCGCCACCGTTATTACCGGGTGCTGCGGTAGAGAAATGGCGCGCTGGCACCGAACGTAGAGTGCGGGTGGCGAACTTAAGGAATGTCATTTTGGGAGAACGAGAAAGAGAAAGATAGTATGTAAAGTGGTGATAGTTGGGTGTTGGGTGACTTATTCCTCGGGCTTGGCTTAGTTTAGCTTACACATACAAGTCGACCAAGCGCGTCAGTCAGCAATACCCGTGCACCCGTGCGAAAAGGCTACGGGCTACCATCCACGATGATACAATGGGAGAAAAAAAAAGAAAAAAAAACGACATTAACGCAGTGTAAAACCCAAGAGTGGCGAGAGGGGGGTATCAACAATCCAATTAATGGTCACCAGCGAGTACAGATTAATTTAACTACTCGTACGGCCTTCATTAGCCTCTCGTCCAGTGAGTGCGCTTCCTCTTATCGCCACTCCGCCGCCGTGTGCTACCGCCCTGGCCGCCCAATCGTCATCCGGAACATTCCCCGTCTGTGCGTATCTTGTCAGCCAAGACTTGGCTATTGCAAACCCATCCTTCAACTGCCCGTGTGCTGCAATTATGTCGTCTATGGTGGACAACAGTGGCGACCCTGCGGCGGCAACCTTGGACTCGGCCCACGCGCGTACGGCATCCTGAAGGTGGATACAGGATTGTTCTACCTCCGCAACACCCATGGCGGCAGAAGTGTTCTGTAGCGACTCGACTAAGATGGTCAATTCAGGTATATCTTTGTTCGCTCTATAGACATCGTAAGAATGTAAAGGAGGAAAGCAAAGAAAAAAAGGTGTGTGTGTGGGAGGGGGTCAACGGAGGAAACCGCAAGCAATCTGGAAATACTCGGGGTCGGAGTCGACATAGTCCCGGGGGGGGAGGGGGGGAGGGAGGTGCAAAAGTGAGGGGAGGTGGAGATTTACGCACACGGCTCGATCCATATCAATCAGCGTCGAATTGGCTACAGCCAAGTAGGTTTTAACCATCTGCGTAGAGAAATCGGTCGAATCCGCGTCGTTAAGGTCGATGATTCCCTGAAAGACACGACGGTCGATGATTCCGTCCAACAAACCATTTCTGTGCCTCTGTAATAATGGGTGAATAATAATAATAATAATAAAACACCCTGTTTTGATGACAAAAAAAGCACAACGCCGATCTCGGGATCGGCAACAACAAAGGCGCGCGCTGATGCAAACGCAAAACGCGACTGGAGAAACACAGAGAGATGTAAATACCTGAGTTGATGGTTCCGAGGAGGACATCATCGCGACAAGAGCGAAAGAATGAAGAAGAATGAAAAAAGATAGAGCTAGATTTTTTGTTAAAAGGATGAAGGCCGGGTTCAGGTTCAAATTGGAGGAAGCAAGGACCCATCTAACCCTCCTCTTCACTCCATGGTAAAATATGAGGGATGGAAAAAGGGTGGGGTGAGGAGTCATGCCATGATGGATGCGGCTGGCTGGTGACGGCGCCTCCTGTAATGACCCATTTCCGTGGTTCATATGGCTTGTTTTGTACAGGTGTGATGTTCTACACTTGGCGGTGCATTTCCGTTTTTTTTTATGTAAACGTAATAATAGTCCCCCCTCTCCCTCGGGGGTTGTCTCACCTTGCGGAACGGAGAATACGAAGAGAGATGCGTTTTGAGTATCTGTCGCGCGTAAAAAGAAAGGCTGGGTGAGCGCGGACTCGACGCGCGGATTCTAATCAATGGGGTCCGTCCCCCATTCTCACCCCTTTAGTTTCGTTTCTTGATTGTTCTCGAGGAAATTTCTTTTGAATGATTCGAATGGAATTGGGGATAGACTGAGAGACCGGGGTCAGACGGTGTATAGACAGACAGTGATATACGGCATCGTCGTACAACATTGTGATTGATTTAATCGTAAAGGTCGAGACATAGATGATCCGGAAACGGCTTGATATGCTATAAGCGCTGTGTGGCCCATGGGGCTCATTACATCACATCAAATCAAGTCAGGTCAATGCAGTTGAGTTGGTGTTTGGTGTTTGGTCAGTCAAGTAGAATAGAATAGAATTAAACTGTCACCCGTTTCCAAATAAAGGCGAGCGAGGCACTTAAATTCGGATCGGATCGGTAAATTCCGTGAAAGCGAGCGAAAAATATGAAAATTAAAATTAAAATTAAAATGAAAATTAAAAAAAAAACAAATACCAAATAAAATACGAAAAGGGTCAAATTAGTCAGATATTCGATTCGGCGTTGGCACAACGTTTGCGTCATGTTCATGTCAGTACATTCATTCACTTCACGGTGACCCCCATTTCAAACATTCACATTTCCAACGTTGAGTTGGAACCACCGGTCTAGGTCTCAACATCAAAAAAACTGCGTATGGGGTGGTGAAAGAATTGTTTAAGGGTGCTTTCATGATGATGGGCTGGCGGGAAAGATGTTGCGAGCGCACCCCTCCACTCACATCACCGTGGCACTGTGGGCCACGCACCATAACTCCTAAAAGCAACATCAAAAAAAAAAAAAGAGAATTTCGTGTATCACACATTTTAATTTGCGAAGATGGCGGAGGTAAGGGTTACCGGTGATGATAAGCCCGGTGATTTTCAAAGTGTGCCTAGGAGGAATGTTTCCTTTCTCAATCACTCTCAGGCCAGATAAGATAACAATTAGGTAGCAGCAGCTTAAGCCTGGAACACCCCCCTACACCCCCCCCTTCACTACTAAAATAAATTTATGATCACCGGTTAAAAAAAAGAATTGACGTGGGATTAAACCGACTCCACGCGCACACGTACTTCTTTCTCCCTGTAACGAAAATGGGGGGGGGCCGCTAAATTACCGCACACAGACGTTCGACTGTCTGTCTGGGTTTGGTGGGATGCTTTTTGGATGGCGCGCGATGTTCGCTTGCTCGCTCCTCAGCTGAGCCTATACTATGTGAGCATTGTCCACTCGGGGTTGGGTTGGGGGTTGGCTGACCCGATCCCAGTTGTAATTACAAAACCCCGCCGATTATTATGTCACCATTAATAGTGATGAGGGGCCTCCCTCCCCTCCTGTTCCTGGTAAACCCTGATACGGGGCGCAAGTCTTTTCTTCTTGCGTCGCCTCATTGTCGTTTCGGAGAAAGGGTGCGCGCGCCGGGTGGGCATCCCATCATCTTACGGGAAAATGGTTATTCCCTCCCTCCTCTTCCTCTTCCACTTCCTCAATCCATCCATGAAGAAAAAAAAAAGAGAGATCCACAGATCCTACATACACGGGGGTTTTTTTTTTTTAATTTGACAAACCAAATTTGAAGCGAAGCGAGAGGTGACGCGATCGAGCCATGGATGATATGACGGAAGTTCTCGTCCGTCGGTCCAAACTTGATGTCTCCGCCGCCGCCGCCATAACCACACAACCATAACTAACTAACCTAACTAACTACTACTACCACCACCATAACCAGACCGATTAAAATGTAACATAAAAAAAGAAAAAAGGATCCAATCTTGCCTTGGATCTTGCTATCGTGCCACCCCTGCACCGTTAGTCGACGGCGGGCGGACGTGCAGGCTCGAGCCTGAGTAATGCAATTCCAACTTGATTGTTTCAGTTATTTATTTATATGAACCAGTGGTGATTCCACCATCCGATCCGAACGAAGCTAACCTACAAAACACTAACCAGCCAGCCAGTTAGTTAGTTAGTCTTTTGGTCAGTTAGTTAGCTAGTTAGCTAGTTAATTAATTGGTCAAATCAATTAGTTAGCCAGCGTTATTTTGATTATGGTTTACTTGTAAACTCTGCGTTGTTCTCCGTTCTATGCCCTCAAGAAATATGTTTTCGAGGGCTTTTTTTTCTCGGAATCGATTTTATTCGCGCTTCAGAGCCGTGCCCAATATGTTTTCGAGGGTTGGAACTGCGTACAAGTCAAATACGCGCGTGCCAATGCTTTGTGAAAAGTTACCCAGTAAATACAGCCGGCTGTTAAATCTGAAACTCTTTGTGTACATCATATGTACATGTACACATCACCCCATCTACCACCTACTCTGAGCGTGTGAGTGAATGATGATAAGCTCGATTGGTAAAAGAAAATAATAACGATAATAATAATTAAAGCGTGTACATATGATAAATGCTCTCGCTTCGCTTCTCAACATGGCGATTTCAATAACTTCAACAAGGGGGGGAAGGGGGGGCAGCCGGTCTATCTCATCTCCATCCCACTCTAGAAGGCGCACGTGCGAGTCCCCTGCCAAGCCTGAAAGCGTGGCCTGGAGCATTTCGGGGGATAAATGGAGATAGATAAATAGAAATAACGGATCGATGAACCCTCCTCCCTGATAGAGGGAGGAAGGGAGGGGGGGGAGGAGGGTGCGGGTGGTGACCGGTGACCCTCTCTCTCTCTGCACAACCGGTATTTGGCGGCTTTGTATACAAAGAAGGGGTGACCTGGTGCGCTTCCACCACCTCCGTCCATCCACGTTTTGTGGTTCTATGTAAAAATAAAAATAAATCGGGCTCTATTTCAGAGATCCTTTGTTTTTTTTGGAGGGGGGGGGGGGGAAATAAAGGATAAGTGAAAGTTGTGAGGTGTGTGTGAAAGTGAAGATGATGAGCGGCTCGGATCAAAAACGCGCATTTTCCACCTCTGCGAATTCACCTAGACTTCTGCCACTACCCAAGTCCTGACGAACGCGGAAGGGCGGGGACTAGCAGGTTGATAGTAGTGGTGTGAAGGCCCGGGGGGCAGGGACGACTTCATCTTAGCAGCGAGCAGTGAGAGATCTTTAGAACCCGCCAGCCGCCGTCTACTCGGAAACAGGAATCATCACGGCCGTATTCTGTTTCCGTTCTACGACCACTTATTGGATATATAGTGAATGGGAGTGAGCCACATGTACGTGTACATGTACGGGCGGGTGTGGTTATGGCACATACAACGTACAACATACATACTTGGTAATATCGGGGTGGCTGGGTAGGCCGAGCGGTTGAGTAGGTAGTAGGTCTTGGTATCCTTTTGCTGGTAGACCTGACACAAACTCCGGATAGTAGTGAACGAAGAAGGAGCGGAGGGGGGGAAACAAGCTAACTTACGCGCGCGCCACAACGCGACCAGATCTCGAGACGGGTTTGACGGGTTGACGGGTCGACGAATCGATAAGCGAGTTGATGAACGGGCCGAGACGCCGCCGAGACGCCCGTTGACGAAACGAATTAAAAAATTTGCTTAGCTTGTTGAGAAAACGGCAAGCACTCCTCCCCTCTGTGTGAGAGCTTGACAAGATTTTTTGAGTGTGTTGTATGCATTGTGCGACCTCACCCACCCAAAACAAAACAAAACGGAATAAGAATAAGAATAAAAATAAAAATCATTCTGAAAAGTGTAGGGTTGTGGGTGCGTTGGGGACCGACATGCATGGGAGCGGGGACGGATACCTAGAAATCCGATTTCCCCCCCCCCTCCCCCCTCAACGCTTCGCTAATTGTCTTCCGCTCTGTGTGATGCCGTGCCCCGCCTACCTGCCTACCCCAAAGAGCGGCCTAAGAACCCAGTCCTGCATCCATCCATCCGTCTCCGTGTATCGACCTTTTTGTATATCTTAATTTTTATTTTTTCCCCGAAGTGTCGTTAGTCACGAAGAACCACAACCAATCAAGTTCAACGTGCAGATGTAGGTTGCCGGTTTGCCAGTAGTAAGCAGGACGAAGTTGGGGGTGGTGGTATAAAGAAAAAAAAAGGAATTTTCATTGGGTAACCATTTTATTTCGAGTAAGCATAGCCCAATCGCTTTTTGTTTTTTGTTTTATTTTTATTTTTCTTAATGACCTCATCTACTTGTGGAAATATTGTCCATGAGAGCGTGTGTCTTTTTCTTACCCTATCACTTGAATGAGGGCACCGCAGCTGTTTAGCGAGGATGAGAGATGAGAAGAAAGTACAGAAGGTCAGGTGGTAAAGGCGATCTTGAAAGACGTGCCAGTTTTCGCATAGATCTATCATTAGGCGATCCCAGTACAAGCCTGTGGCGAAGCCGTTGAATGCCAAAATGGATTAAGAGTATGCATCAGATTCAAAGTCGGATGGTGAGTGGATTGGCTCGACTATGATGCCAGAGTTTTGTGAGGAGGATAGGCGGATAGCGCGGTCTCCTAGCCAGGCGGTGTTTTCGCGGTGCATCGCATACGTTCATTCTGTCGTAGATGAGGTTGGGTGAGTCAAGTGGGGAAGGTATTGGTATAGTATGTTGTGTGAGGTGGTAAGTAGTGTGTGGTGTTGATTGATTATGATTGTGAGATCTAAAATATGACGTCTTTGGCAAGTGGCTAGTGGCTACAAAGTGGCTGGCTAATTGTATGGCTGCTTCCCCCTATACTTCTACTCCTACTCCTACTCCTACTCCTACCCTCCTGCTCTGTCCCACCAGCGCTAGCCACCCAACCCAAGTCAAGTCAAGACAAGGCAGTTGATAAAGTCAACAGTGTCATCGTGTGTCCTGTGTTATCCAAATGTCTTTTGTCAAACTCAGTATTTCGGTACTTCATTCGAGGTATCGTCGTCTTCATTTTTTTTTAAATTTGTTTTTATCTCATTTAGTGATCTCAGGTAACCACAAGATATGTCGATCTTCAACCCGTCGGCATGGGTGCGTCATTCCATTCCATCTCGCTTACTTCCTTCCCCTCACATCTTCATCTCTCCTCCTCTCCCTTTCTCCTTTCTAGGTGCATTCGGCTTGGTATGGTACGCACCCACATGCATCTCTTGTCTTTTTTTACAAGACTCACGCATACACACCATCTAGCTCCGCCAAAGATCAACTCACAAGTGCATCCGTCGCCATAAAAAAGATTATGAAACCCTTTAGCACACCCGTCCTATCCAAACGCACTTACCGTGAGCTCAAACTTCTCAAGCATATCCAACACGAAAACGTCCGTCTCCCTTTCACCCGTCCCGCACATCTCCCCTCCTTTTTTCCCCACCAACCCCTCATTCTGTCTCAGATCATCAGCTTAAGCGACGTCTTCATCTCTCCATTGGAGGACATGTAAGTCTTTTCTTTTTTGTCGTCCCATCCCCGAATGCACCCCTGTTCTACTCCTCGCGCTCATCGCCCCCATGTTTCATTATTAGTTATTTCGTTACTGAGCTCCTCGGTACTGATCTTCACCGGCTGCTTACTTCGAGACCGTTAGAGAAGCAGTTCATTCAGTATTTTTTGTATCAGATTCTCGTATGATCTCTCCGCTAATTCCCCTTGATTGGATTCCTGTTCTTATCTCCGTTACACAGCGTGGGCTCAAATACGTGCACTCGGCTGGCGTCGTTCATCGCGATCTCGTGAGTATATAGCTACGGTACCTGGTTCTCTCTCACCCATTGTCATCGCTCGTCGTACCCTAGAAACCAAGCAATATCCTTGTCAATGAGAACTGTGATCTGAAGGTGTGCGGTCTCATCCCGTCTCAGATTCCTAGGGCTGACATTGGAATAACTCAGATATGTGACTTTGGACTTGCCCGAATACAGGATCCGCAGATGACGGGCTACGTGTCGACGCGTTATTATCGGGCACCCGAGATCATGCTCACATGGCAAAAATATGATGTTGCGGTTGATATTTGGAGCACGGGTTGCATCTTCGCTGAGATGCTCGAGGGAAAACCTCTCTTTCCCGGAAAAGACCGTACGTTCTCCGCCTCTCTTTTAAACTTTGCACCCTGTTCCTATTCTTTCCGTTCCCGGTCCCTAACCCTGAGATTAACTGGCGCGTGCAGACGTGAATCAGTTCTCGATCATCACCGAGTTGCTCGGGACGCCACCTGATGACGTAATAGAGACCATTTGCAGCGAAAATGTACGTACTCTCTTTCTCGTTGCATTTGCCACGCTATTGACCATTTGACGTGGCAAACCAGACCCTCCGGTTTGTACAAAGCTTGCCGAAACGCCAGAGAGTCCCATTCAGTGAAAAGTTGCGGTGCAATGATGAGAGCGCGCTTGACCTGCTTGAAAAGATGCTTGTGTTTGACCCGCGCAAGCGCATCAACGCGACAGAATGTCTCTCTCACGAGTACGTGGCGCCATATCATGACCCGACGGATGAGCCGGTGGCAGCAGAGAAGTTTGATTGGAGCTTCAACGATGCTGATCTCCCGGTGGATACCTGGAAGGTGATGATGTATGCTGAAATCCTTGGTGCGGGAGATTGGCCACTTGTTCACGGCCGGGTTGGTTATGTGCTAATCTGGATTTTGTGTAGACTTCCACGAGGTGACAACCGATTCTGGGATAGTCAATGGAATTGTACCGGAAGGCGCACTGACAGGGCCAGACGAACGTTACGCGGCTGTGGCTGCCGCCGCACCAGCAGCGTCGGCGGCGGCGACGACCACTGCTGCCACTACCACTACCACAAGCAGCACGACGACTACGACGACTGATACGAACGCTACCACGGCTCCTACAGCAACAGTAGCAACGTTGGCGACGACTGCGACTGCGTCATCAGCAGTAGTCGCGAAATAGTGTCGCACGAAAATCACGCGAACGTGCTCACTAACAAGACAAGAGAGGACTTATATCGGGAAACAAAGGATATCCTGTACGTATGCAATGCGCAATGTGATGTAAGTTACGTTTATACGATGGCACTCCATGGCCCCATGCGATACGGCCAACACTTTTTTTTTCGATTTTTTTTGTGGACGGTTGGTAGAGTAGTAGAGTTGTTGGTTGTTGGGTAGAAGTGGGATGTGCGTGTGTGTGTGTGTGTGCATTTGTGGTGGTTATGATTATATAATCAATTAACACCCAGTGACGCCGGCCCCAGTCAGCCCGGTCCGGCGTCCAACAAACATGCCACGCATACGGAGACCGACTGCATTTGAAGTGAGTTTCCCGGATGAAGTCAGTCAAGATGAAGAACAATTTGGAGATGAGGAAGATGATTCGATGCTTGGTCGTGGTGATAATGTATCTTTGAACGGTAATCTCAAACGCAAACGCAAGTATGACCATCTATCGGAGTCGTCTTATCCGGATGTGCACTTTCCCGTGAGTAGTTCTTACAAACGTTTTTATGAAACTTATCGAATTATTTGTATATATATAGCCAGTGAAGCGTAACAATAGTAGTCGTCGGATCATACAATTGCAAAAGAAAGAAGAGGAAGAGGCATCATCTCCATCATCTCATTTATATTATACCCCTCTCATAGACGAACTCCCTGAATCCGCACCGGATATCGCGTTTTTACTCGGTGAAACAGACGCTCCTGCTCCTTCTCCTGCTCCCGTCGCAGGTTCCTATATGGATGTGGATGATGAGAAGAAGATGAAGGAGGAAATGAAGCCCGTGCGAATGTTGCATGATTGGGTCATCTTTGATGCGCGCTCCTCCTCCTCCGTCTCCTTCACGCGCCCTTCCACAGCAGGAGAAGCAGGAGCAGGAGCTCTGACAAAATTTGAAATCATCCCGTTGCACGCTTTAGATTCAGATTCGGACGGTATCGCTGAGTGTTGCGCCCCAGAAGGCGCTGGTACCGCTTCACCGTTTGTTGATAATGAGGAGGATGTTGGGCAAGAGGATGATGGTGATGACGAACAGGAGCAAGAGCAAGAGGAGGGAGAGGGAGAGGTTAAGGCGGTATCGGTTAGGTTAAGACTTGGTGCGTTGTTGAGGTATACGTTGGATTATACCAAGAGCGACGAGTACGTCCCTCCCTCTCCCTCTCCCTCTCTTACTCTTTCTCACTATAAAGGGGTTGATTATATATGTGTGTGTGTGGCATGGGGTTTTAGTCCGATATACCTCGAGACAACAGAGGCGTGGTATATCCTTGGCGTACCCGCGCGCGAATACGCGACGCTCTACGCACCCTTCTTTCGAGCCCAGAAGATCGCGCAGGTGCTCGTGTCCGCGCTCATTCGTGATCCGAATACGTCTTACGACGCGTTTTTGAATGAGATTCAGATGGTCGTCGTCGTCGTGGATGCTGCGGAGGCGGAAGCGAAAGCGATGGGGACGAGCAGAGGGAGTCGCGTTTTGGATTCGCGCGATGTGGAAGAGGCGGTACGTTTCGTTTTCGTCCGTTCGTGTCGTTGTCTTTTTTTCAAAAATAATGTCCACCTTCCACCTCACCCCCCACCCCTTCTCAATACACACACACACACACAAGTATTAACACCGTTTTTATTTTAGATTCCGACGATACTCACGGCTCTTGACACGCTCGGTGAACAGACAGCGCGTAAACTACGCGATACGTCGCTCCTCCAGTTTATCTTAGACTCACCATCGCGTCTCCAATCGGAACAACAGGAACAACGACACCAGTATCACCCTCATCCAAGGACATCTACACATACATCATATGCGTGGCGTCGCGGCGCTCCTTCCCGTCTCGCATATTCGGCAAGTATCATGGGGAATCCTGATATCGCCGTTCTACGTCCTGAGAATCAACGTCCGACCCATGTTACGCCTCGCATTGCCGCTCTTGCCACGGGCCTTTTCCGCGAACAACTTGTCGTACTCGGTCGGAAACCCTCTGCACCTGCACCACTACCGCCGCTGGATGGCCGGAGAGGTGGTGTGGGTGCAGGCGCTGGAAAGTCCACTAGTATGGAAGAGAGGGATAGTTTGATTCGTGCGCTTGGGATGGCGCTGTGCCTTGAAGGCACGCAGTTTATAGAGGCCCCCGTGAACTGGCGCGTGCATCCGCGCCGATCGTTTATGCAACGCGTAGGGTTGTGTCACGTTAGGGGATTCCTGCCTAAAGTCATTTTTGAGGTGCGATTTTATTTTTATTTTATTTTATTTTTATTTTTTGGCGTGTTGCGAATGTGATAGCATGAGACGTATGAAGAGGTTGTTTTGTTTTTGTTTTTGTTTTTTTTTGTGATTCTCTTGTTTTTTTTTTTTTTTCTATTTAGGTCGGCAACGTTGTGCTTGTGCCTATTGGAGAGGATGATACGAAGAAGGGTCATGAACCCGTGTCATTACCTGCGATTCCTGAAGCCGCTCCTCTCGATGCGCGACTAGCGGATTATTTCTGGTAATTCTCTGATAGTGCGCGCGCGGTGTATTGACGATCGATCATGGAAACACCCCAGGTTCGGTCGCGTCGTGTATATCAATGGAGAAGACGAGCGAGTGCATCTACAATGGTTGGATTACGCCCCGAACACATTTCTTGATGAGATAGCGGACCCAAGAGAGTTATTTCTCACCCCGCTGTGCGACACACTCCCCCTGACGGCCCTCTGCGGCGTTGTCTCCGTCGTGGATATGTCCGGCTCCTCCACTGCTGCAGTACGAGACGATTTCAACGGATATTTCTTTCGGTGAGTAATTGATGATGTATCTCGCAGTAGTCATGTTTTTTTTTGTTTTTTGGATGTTGACGAGGCGAGTGGGCCATATGTGGTGTTTGCGGGCCTTTTTTTTTAAAAAAAAAAAAAAAACAATTCAGGTTTATGTACGATAAGAAAGACGGATCGTTCACGAATCCGTCGCCTCCCGTCGACTCGAGAGTGACAGGTGCTGCACGACCGCCACACAACTGTACCACCTGCGCTTGCAAAGAGGAGGAGGAGAGACAGGCACATGGACGTATTTTACGTCGACCGGGAGACGGGTCGTCACGGGCATCGCAATTCATGGGACTACGTTTCATACGGGCGATTTTGCGCTCGTGCGCGCCGCCCCCGCCCCCGCCTCCGCGGCGGTGAAGAGTGGTCCTGCACGCGTCGTGCAGATCGTCGGTATATATTCGGGCGATCCGGTTTGGATAAGGGCGCGATTTCTCGGACGTGTTTCGGATCTCGCGGATTTGTTGCCATCTAATGAACTTAGAGACGAAGTACGTGTGCCCCCCTCCCCCTCCTCTTTTTCACTCACACAGTGACTCAACTACATTTCTATTTTTAAAGCGTCACTTGTTCTTTACGGATGAGATTGAGGAGGTACCGCTCGATAGTGTGATTGCGCAGTGCTATGTCCTGCATCATGACCTCATCTTTGACATGAATCTGTGGACCGGACTCGGTGCAGTTTACTTTTATTATCGTTACCGTTTCGTCGCGGGACGGTACCCCCCTTCGTCGTGGGACGAGCGTGAGCCGCTGGGGGAGAACGAAGGAAGTGGATGTCAGACGTGTGCGTATGCGCTTCAGGCGCGCATCGCGGAGGCCGTGGCTTTCGATGAGGAGACGCGGAAGCGGAAATTTAGGGCGCTCGATTTGTTTGCTGGTGCTGGCGCATTGAGTTTGGGTTTGGAAGGTGGTGGGATGAAGACGACGCATGCTATCGAAATTTCTCCTAGCGCGGCGAGGACGTTCAGGTACGAGTGATTGTTTTTTTTTTTTTCTTTCAAGTATGCGGTTGTTTGACGACGACTTATATGGTTTTTTTTTTTTTTTAAAAAAAAAAAAAAAAAGACGCAACTCCCCGGACACGACCGTGTATAATCAGTGCGCGAACGAAATGTTGCGGTATGCTGTCAAATCGCATCGTGGCTTGCTTCAGAAGGACGATGCACCGAAGGACATTTATGACCATTCGAGGTTGCCCCCTCCTCCGAAGCCAGGTGACATCGACCTCATCATCGCTGGCTTCCCTTGGTGCGTTCTCTCATCTCGTGGTTTACGCCCCCCCCCCCCTTCGTCGTCAAGTTGACAACCCCGAAATGTGACTCTAGCCAGCCTCATTCCCGATTGAACATGTTCAAAAGGCGAACGACGTCAAGAGCAACTTGATCCTCAACCTCCTCTCCTGGGTCGACTTTATGGAGCCCAAGTACTGCATTTTCGAGAACGTGCGGGGGTTCTTGAGTTTTAACCTCAACGCGGTTCAGTTGGACGAGCATCGGACAACTGGAGGGATCAGTATGGGCGGGCTTAAATTTCTCGTGCATGCCATGCTCACGATGAAGTATGTCATCCTCTTGTTTTTTTTTTTTTTCGCCCTCTCTCATCTAAGTTTGATAACCTTTCACCTGGTGTAAGCTACCAAGTGCGTTTCTGCTTGCTCCAGGCGGCGCATTACGGCACACCACAGACGCGGGTGCGCTTCTTCCTTTTCGCGGCGCGACGCGGATATCCGTTGCTGGCCGCGCCACAGCCGACGCACGACTTTCCGTTAACGCATAAGCTCGAAGTCCGTTTTCCGAACGGCGACGTTGCGCGGGCCGTTCGGGCCGAGGCTGGTACCGCACCCTTCAAGTTTGTTTCAATTGACGATGCCATCAGTGACCTTCCTCGATTTGACTGGTGAGAAAGATGAAATTCTTTCTTTCTTTCTTTCTTACTTTCTTTCTCACTCGCTCACTCACTCTCTGTATGGGAAATGTGGTGAGTGCAGGACGAATCCAAACTTGAAGTTTCTACCGGTGGAGAAGCGAAGTGAGGCCCGTAAACGTGCGGCTGAAATACCCGCGCTGGAATGTGATCAGGAGAAGCCGTACGTCGGTTTCACCGGCGGTGCGGTGCGGTACCATCACGCGCCACGGACGGCATTCCAGGTTTGGTGCCGTAGAAGGCGCACGCAGGATTTGCAACACTTCACGCGGGCATTGAAACCCGCAACAGTGGAACGGTGAGTCTCACGTCAAATCTCGATTTTTTTTTTTTTTTAATTCTACGGATATATGGGATCATGGAATTTGTTTTGTGAATACTAATATGAATGGCTGGGGGGGGGGGATATAAATTGACTTTTCAGTGTTGTCAATATTCCATTGACTGCCCGTGCGGATTATCGCTGTGCGTATCCCCATCGTCCGATTACTCTATGTGTTCGTTCCTAACCGAGATACACGCTCTACTACTGTTTTATTTATTTTATTTTATTTCTTTATTTTTTTACCAACCAAACAGCACTAGAAAAGGAACATTGGGAATGGCAATTCTCGGATCCAGCTTCAGCAATCGCAAGGAAAGGCTTCCGACCAGGTGAGGAATAAAAAAATAAAAAAAAACAAAACAAAAGGAAGAAAAAAAGGATTACTCACACTAATTCTTTTTTTTTTTATAAGGACTTTATGGTCGATTGGATAAAACGTACGTTTTCCAAACGACGGTTACGAACGTCGAACCGACGGCCAAACAATCTCGCGTCTTGAATCCTTATGTATGTTATGCTCTCACTTGGGCATAGGCTCTCTCCTCTCTCTCTCTCTCTTACTTTCCTCCGCCACTCTCCGCCTTACCAGTTCTTTTTATTTTATTTTATTTTATTTTCAGTGTCATCGTATAGTCACCGTACGCGAACTAGCGCGTTCTCAAGGTTTCCCAGATTCGTTCGTCTTTCATTCGATCGGCGATAATGTCATCACGGTGCGTTTCCGACTTTTTTTTCTCTCTCCCTTTCTTTTTTTGTTTTTTGTTTTTTTTTGGAGGTTTTCGTTGTTGTTGTTGATATGAATGAGGTGGGATTACTTACTTACCCCCTCCTCACACACCTGCGTGTGGAAACAGATGCACAGACAGATTGGAAATGCAGTTCCGTGGCCTGTTTCTGCGGCCATTGGTCGTGAACTACGCGAGGTCCGGTTAAGAAAATGGCGCGAAGATCGACGGGACGCAATGGTCGTTGAATGATGTTTTGTTTTGTTTTGTTTTTTTTTTTTTAAATTTTTCTCGAACTAGTTGATTGGGTTGAGATATATATAAAAAAGTGGTGGTTATCTTTTCATATAAACTTAGTGACTGCTTTTTCTTCATGTCCAGTAGGTACCAAGTATGATGATCGCTCACAATCATGGGCGGATAATTCTTTTTTAAAAAGTACTTTTTCTTTACAATAAAATCAACGTTCATCCATCTGCTTATTAAAATAAAATAAAAAACACAGAAAAAAAAGGCCGTTATGCTTCCGCGCTCTCTTCAATGTCCACCAATTCCTTACCCTCCTCTACCATCTCGCCCTTCACACACCCAACAGCTTTGACCACACCGTCCACAGCAGCGCGTAACACCGTCTCCGTCTTCATGCTCTCGAGCACCACCACCGTCTGACCCTTCTCCACACGCTCACCGACAGCAACGCGTACTTCAACCACGAGACTCGGCATCGGCGCGCGCAACGTTCCCCGTGTCGCTGCGGACCGCGCGTCCGAGTTGAGCGCTTCGGCCCATGCCGGAGCGCGGTGCAACATCGTCGAAGTGTGCGAACCGCTGAATACGTGCAGTCGCTCAGAGCCTGTGGTACCATGCGTCTGGGGGACGACGGTCGCGCGTGTCAGAGAGCCTGCAAGTGTCGTGGAGAGAGAGGTAGGGCTGGCAAGCGTGGCGGACACTCCGCGGAATTCGACTAGTGGTGGTCCTGAAGGAGGAGTAGGAGAGGAGGACGTGCTGGTGCTGTCATTACCAGAGGTGGTGGCAAAGGTGTTCATAGTTGACTGTACGGTGATATCGAAAAGCGCGCTGGTTGGGTGCGTGAGGATCTGCACAGAGACAGCGGTGCCAGTCTCAGTTTCCAGTACAACAGTACGTTTGTGGACATCTCCCCCGAAGCGGCGCGCAGTTAATCGCGTCCATGGAGTGGCGGCGGTGGAAGTTTGAAGTGGTTGATCACGGAGGATCAGGAAGAGGGCGGCTTGAGCTAATAACTCTGCAGGTGGTTCCATGAGAGGCGGTAACAGCTCGCTACGGTATTTCTGAGAAACGTGATTTATAATCCCCACCCGTCTGTCTCTCAAACTTGGGAATGACATACCGGAATGAAGCCCGTCTCAACTTCGGCTGCGATGAACGCAGGGTGACCCGCAAGCTTGCGAAGGAATGCGATGTTTGTTGACACCCCAACAACCTGGTACTCTTCCAGCGCGGCGCGAAGCGCACGGAGGGCCTCCGTACGGTCTGCCCCATGCACGACGAGTTTGGCGATCATAGGATCGTAGAACACGCCAATCTGTGCCCCTGTTACAAAGCCTTGCTCCACGCGTACAGCGGGTGCGACAGATACTGTAGTTGCTGGCGGGGCAAAGACATGCGTTGGCACTGGTGTGGAAAGGTGGATAAGACGGCCAGAGTCAGGTAGGAAGTCGTTGCGAGGGTTCTCCGCATAGATACGCGCCTCGAAGGCGTGACCGATCATGGGAATCTCAGATTGTGTCAGTGGTAGTCGATTACCAGCAGCAACCTGTCCACCTGGATATGAGTACGACGAGCTAGTTACAAGCTCCAGTGTATCACCTCAAGCTGCCACTCTACGAGGTCAAGGCCTGTTATCATCTCCGTGACCGGGTGCTCTACTTGCAATCGCGTGTTCCTGCAAGACCAGTTCTCAGCCCAAATAATTCCGTAAGGAGACTGTGTGGGCCATACATCTCCATAAAATAAAACTTGTCCGTATCTTTATCAAAGATGAATTCAACCGTGCCTGCACCAACATAGTTAACAGCCTGCGCCGCAGCGACTGCCTTGGTCCCGAGATCTGCGCGTAACTCGTACGACAAGCCAGGCGCAGGGGCTTCTTCGATGATCTTTTGATTGCGCCTCTGCACTGAGCAATCGCGCTCCCACAGAGACACCGTGTTTCCTGTTGTATCGGCGAACACCTGAACCTCGACGTGTCTCGGTCGCTCGATAAACTTCTCCACGAGAACAGCAGCGTTACCAAAACCTTGAGCGCCTCGCGTTGAGCCGACTCTAGTGCATCCAAAAAGCGGATGCGCTGTGGACGGTGCGCATGCCCTTACCACCGCCGCCATGAACAGCCTTTATGAGAACGGGAAAGCCTTTACAGAGGAACGAATCAGGTCGTTTGTTAGTAGGCAAAGGATATGATAAGAACCTATTTTCTCAGCTTCAGAGAGAAGGTGCTTTGGGTCTTGATTAGTGCCATGGTACCCGGGAACACAGGGCACACCAGCGTCTACAAAGGCAGCATTCGGCAACAGAGCATGATGATTAGCCACGTTAGTGGCATGACATGACATATGTTGCCATACTGTCATGATGGTTTTGGACTCGCTAAGAGATAATGTAAGTCCGGACCAGAGGCGAAGCCTAGCTCATGGGCTACCTCTTAGATCCCATGTTGATGATGGCACTGGCAGGCGGGCCTATGAAAGTGATACCTTCCTTGTCTAGTTGCTCTGCAAATTCGCATTCTCGCTGAGGAAGCCATACCTAATAGACTGGGGTTATTGATACGCAAAAGAAAATATGAATGGACCGATACTCAACCCAGGATGTACTGCCTACAGTAAGGATATGAATATGGTAAACCATGGTGGGCATAACATCGGTTTAATGCATACCTGCGCACCGCTGCGATGGCATACGTCAATGATCTTGTCTATCCTTAGCTGAGGAAGTTGTTCGTTGACGACATATATATCTTTGTGATGGCACGCACGTAGCTCTCAGAGGACTGGGCAGGACCAATACAATAGGCCTCATCTGCCTGAGAGTAAAATGAGTCGTCAACATGAAGGAGGAGATAACACTTCACCATCTTAACATGCAAGGAGTCTGCATCGACTTCGCTGTATACAGCTACGGTGCGAATGCCCAGTTTCTTCGCAGTACGAATGACGCGGCACGCGATTTCCCCTCTAGGAACCTTAAGCGCAGGTTAAGTTACTAAGGCAGGACCCTCATCACCTGTTCGCTATGAGTATCTTGTCAAAATGAGGTTTTCGAACGGGAAACTGCAGAGAATCTGTAGGTATACTTGATCAATCGTGGCAGTCTATCACAGTGAGCTCGAGAAATGCACCTGACACTGTGGCGAACTCGCGCCCTCCAAATGGCGACACCACGTTCTTATGTTCCATGTGCGAGGAAATGCTTTTCTCTTGAAGACTGAATGTGAAGTCATTGCTGGCAAACGCAGACGGCGATTACAGCGCTGAGCTACACGCGAAATGACACGTGTGCCTGTACTTGCAGAGACTCGTGAGGGGATCATTTTGCGAAAGTTCCTTCCGCTGGTACTGGTGGGTAAATAAATGCGAAATGTGAAGTGAGTGTATGCGTACGTTATATGCTGCGTGTGTCAAGCGCGCTAAGATCCTTCCGCGTAAGTTAAGTGACGTTTGTCAGGTCAGGTGACTTGTTATTAGCCAAGTCATTCCTTTCTCGAGGGCTGAGGCAGGGAGATTATGCTCAAGCTCAACCTCCTTCAACAACTAAAATCGTTTATATACCCACACTTTCACTTTCTCGTTGTGATATGCGCTTTGAAACACGCGCCGACTCAATCGACCAACATTTAATTCCCAATGAGTCAGTATTTTCCTCCCTTGTTATAGAGTTCATAGCTCAGCTGTCTTTTTTCATTTCATGGCCATGGCTTACCTTTCCTTCTTTCTTTCAGGCCATGGCAATTCATTGGTGAGATCCAGTATACTAGGTGCCCTCGATTCTTGTCTTACCTGTACATTCAGTTCTTCGGTCTCAGAACCTAGGTATTCTGCGCCCAGAAAAGTCCTGGAGACCCATCATCACCTTGGAGGTTGATGGTCAGCACAAGCATGAGGTGATGCTTGGTGTAGATGGTCAGAACCCAAATCAGAGGGATATAGCACTCCTGTGAGTCTCCATCTCTCATACCCCCTACGTACTTCTTGGTTGATCTTAACAACTACACAGTCATCAGGCACATCATCAGACCCTGATCAAGCTAAACGTTTGGCACAAATCGCAGAGTAAGGCAAAAAGCCGGAAGCGTCGGCATCTTGTAGCGTCAACTTCGATGCCACTTGGTGACGTTATGAAGAAGCAGGGAACAGATCCATGTACGTCCTTATTCTCCCTTCTGCAAATGCAGACGCCGATGTAGCCTTTAGACGTAGAACTTCGCTTGGGTGGCATTCCCGCTGCACGAAGAAAGTCTGTGGCACAGAAGCACCAACCTTGTGCCTCCATCCTCATCCGCTTACGGCCGCCACAGTCAGTCATTTTACCTCCAAGTGTACATAACAACGACGAGGACGATTCTCTGCAATTAGTTCAGGCTCAGGTGAGTCCTTGTCATATCATCCACAAACAAAATCTTATGGATACGTAGTGGGCAAGTCCCCTTCTGATACCCTCGCCTCGCCTATAACAGACGAGCATGAGGACACACCACCCTGGGCAAGCGGAATCAATGAGGAACCACCCCTTGGTCTCCGGCGACGCAGAAAAGCCAAAGGGTACTGTATCAACTCGGAGGAAGAACGTTCTGAAGAGTCAGATTTCTGTTCCAGTGAGAGTGGGGCGGAGGATACCAGAGCCCTTAAGCCATGGGAGCTCCCGATACCCGATGACGAGTCTTCAACTACCGCCATGGATTCCTTCGAAATCCGGGCATATACTCAAGCACCCTCGACCATTTCCATTATACTCCCATCCCTGCTTCCCACAACATATGTCGCTGACAATATTTCTGTCGCATCGGGGGTTTCGTTCGCATCAAGTACATTCGACACACTGACATATCACCGCGATTTACGAGAGGCGCAAGTAGACTCCGACTTTGACCGGCTTCTCGGGAGACTGCAAGCCGAGTGGTACTACACTGGTGCATCAGTAAGCATGACACCTTCCTTTCCTGAGAGATGGCAAGGCTTATTTTCTTTTTTTTTCTTTTTCATCTAAGCTACTTTCCATTGCTGCGTAAATACTTCCGCCGCGTACCTTTTTCTAAGGCACGGGCTGACGGATCTTCCATAGCGTTGACACGACGGTTTTCGGCTTCTCGCCTGGCAATTTTTTCAACGTCGACAGCTTAGCCAAGCGCTCATTAATCATCTCGAGCATGGCCGCTGCAATCGGGCTCTTTGTCGACGTCTGGTTCATAATCGCATATTCTGGTGCAGACGTGCGCAAGTTTCAGGTGTGTGAACCCTCCTCGTTTTCTTTTTTTTTTTTTTTCCAACCTCTTCAAATAACGTTACCAATCTTCTGACCGCATCATTCTATGAGAGCAGAGGCTCGCACTGGATCTCTACGGCTCATATTTCTTTTTCGCTCTCTCTTCACGGCTGCCCCTCTTCTCACTCTTGATCTCTGTCCTCGCCCTCGTTGGCGTTCTCGGCTCCATCGCGTGGTCTGCGTGGCCGGCCGCAGTGCTCGTCATGTCCATGCTCGCAGGCGTGTTGATTAGCTTGCAGTTCATCGTGTATGGCTGTCACCGCATCGCGCTTGGTTTGGCGTGGATGTTGCGTGGGGCGTGGTTGGGAACCGTCTATTTGGGAAGTCGGGTACGAGGAGTGTTCGTCATTGTGCGTGGCCAGGCACAAGCGCCGACGTCAGTGGTGCAGGTACGAGAGGCCGTCCAACGTCCCGTTTCTGCACGCGCTGCCGTGCACACGAGGCACACGGCGTAAAGAAGAATGGCACCTGTAGAGGATGATGATGATGATCACATTCGGCTCCTGATATATGCTACTATATTATTTGTGTGTGTGTATGTTTATTGAGTCGTGCGGATACATCTAAAACGATTCGGGAAGCCCCCGGCTAAAATCACGTGATGGAGGGTTCGAAGCACGAGTTTGGAGTGCTTTGTGTGCACAGCACGGGTCGAGTGCGGAGATGTCACTTCGTTTTTTTTTGCTAGTTAACAATTAAACAATTTGTATATGCCCCCGACGTTTGGTTCTGAGAGATGAAATCGTTATGGAACCGCGGAAATTAAGATAGAATAAGTTGACATCGTTTATCGTTTATTTGTTTGAAGCTAGTCCCCCCCCCGCCGCGCCTGTCTGCCTCCCAGTCTAACAACAAAGCAACAAGGAAAATCATCAAAAAATAGATCGGATTGCGGCTCTCCGTGAAGTTTTTCTATATAAAAGCCCATCGCAGTGAGATCTCTCTTTTTGTTATTAACCGGCGATAGTTGTCCCCCGTGGTGCGGATTATAACTATATCATATTATTTATGGTGCCTGGCCACGGGGGCAAAGGGGGGGGGGGTGGAGGTGGAGGGGGGCAGTTTATTTTATTTTTTTCGAGTCGAGTTTCATTGACGCGCTGGAGGGGGACAGTTCACCCTCGTCGCATTCACGTCAATTGTGCGGCTGTATCCCCCTAGGTCGAGTTATAGCTAGCGAGAAAAGGGTGGGTGGAGAGGGGAGGGGACAACGGTATTGATCTTGCAATTAGAAAGTTTTATCTCTCTCACACACATACCCTCACCCCCCTCCCTCCCCTCCCCTCCCCTCCCCGTCAATCACAAAAAGTATGTTCGACGGGACGTCAATGTGATGTGGTAGAAATTTGTATTTTTATTTTGGTTTGCGATATATTTTTGCATTTGGGATAGGGAGGAACACACGCGCGCGCGGAGAAGAACCAAAGAAAGCTAAGGGGTTCATTTGTTTTGTTTAGGTTTAGGTTTTCTTTTTTTTTTTTAATTATCTGGGTGGGAGCGCGCCTGATAATGCGCATGATTCTCAGATGTCACGTGGTCGGCGTCCTAAGAGGTGGAAAGGTGAAAGTGAACAAATAAAATGGCAGGTGCCTCTGTGAGGATATCAAGTTCAGGCTTGGTTCCTCAAGCTACCCCGAGGAGATATCAACCAGAGACTGGATTTAAGGGAGAGACGAAAGACAGAGCCCTCTATTTGACAGATACAAAAAGGGTTGAATATAATTTTTTTTGAGTTCGAGTCATGGGAATCAGCACAGTAGTAGCATGTGGTGTGTGAGGAAGGGACAGGACCACATTAAATACATTAGGGCGGGAGAACCTTTTTTGCGGCAGAAAGAAAGTTTGAAGTGGCGGCCTGTAACGGGGATGTGCGAGCACTATGGTGTACTGTATTGTAAGAACTGCATGGAAATGCGTAGATGCGTGGGTAAAGTTCATGTTGGCATGGTAACTGGGAGAGTGTTCTAACTGAGAAGGATGTGGAAATTGACATGTACGACAACTCGCAAGCCGCTAGGAGCAATACCAATGGGCGGGGGGGGGGGGGGTCGTTCAAATTATCTCCGACTCGGAGTCGCTTTGAACCCGCCTCTTTCTTCCGTTTCAACAGCCAGCATCCTCGCTTGAGGTAGTTAACTACTACCTGCGATGTCTTTATTTATTTACGCAAAAAACCAATTCAGACGACTCTCGAAAGGTTTCGCCCACGGTGGGCCAGAAGATGATACACGTCTCTAGCTTGTCGTGCTGGTTTCATCGTTCTCCTGACTAAACCAAATCGGCCATGGTTATTTATTTCTGCCTTTTTTGGAGGAGAGGGGGGGAGGTTATCGTCATCTCATGTCGACATGAATCATGTGCTTTCTGGCTTATGGTCCCCTCGTTTTCATCACCCTTGTGTGTCGTACCCTCGATTGTCACCCCTGTACGAATGCTCCAAAAGAAAGTTGTCCTGTCGTGTGCCAATGCCGGGAGAAATAGCAAAGGAACCCGGTCCCCATACCAATGGTGGGGCTCTTCTTCCAATATCTCTAAATTCACCCCCTCCATGCTTTCCCATAGTCATTCTGAGACTTGTGCTGATGCGACGGGTCTTCTGCGCGGCACCATTTATCCTCAACCCCCCTTCTTTTTCTCTATTAATATCTCCAACTTTTGAGGGCTCAGGAACAAGTTCGTGCTTGCCCCCCCCCCCTCCCCCCTACACCCACCTCAGAATTAAAAGAGAGAGGAAGAAGGAAGGAAGGAAGGGAAAAAATATGGGCATCTCCCTCCCAAAAGCAGAGCTTATATCGCTCGGTCTGACAACATTCCTGTATGGTGCGTCCGAAATTTCTGCATTTTCAGGTTGGACTTACGTCCTTCTCTTCCTCCTCCTCTCGGCCGACCGACATGAACCCCCATGGATAGGACTGTTCTTCACCCTGTTTTGCATCACGATGGTGGTGATGTTGTTCAGGGTGACGGATGACATTCGTAATCAGCGCGCCAAGATCCTTTTAGTATCCTTCTTGATGCTTTTGGTGGCAACACTTGTGCGCGATAGTCAATCATTATCTTTTTACGTCATGCGTATAACTTTTGATCTTATCAACACTCCCTCATCGCTGCACCCCCCCCCCCCTCTCTCTAGCATCTTATCGTCGTCTGGGTCAGAGGGGTGGAGGGGTTCATCATGCAGAAAAGCGGGAGCGCACAAGCGTTCTACGAAGACATCGCAGATACAACGAGTGTCCTTAAAATTAGCTGTTTGCTGTGTCAGTCCTTGCTGGGAGATGGCGTAATGGTGAGTGGTTGTTACATGTTCCCAACTATTCCTCCCCCCCAGTCGTTCATTTCCCCGACTGACTCTTTTTTTATACCTGAAGGTTTGGCGCACGTACATCGTATTTGGAAAACGCATCTATGTCGTCCTTCCGGTTATCCTTTTGATAGCCGCTTATACAGGTATGACGAATTCGAATCATGTGAGGCACTAATGGCACATCTTCTAATACATTTTCCTTCTTCCATTCTTTTCATTTAGCAGTCGGCTCTGTCGCCCTCTCGTTCATCGCGAAGGCGCGTCCCGGTACCGACGTTTTCCATGTTGCTACATCTTGGATCACCGCATATTTCTCCCTCACAATGTCCACCAACGTTCTCTGCTCGGGTGAGTAATGTTGCCTTTTTTTTTTTTCGAATCGGGACTGAACTCAAGCTAACTAGGGGCCATTGCGTGGCGGATCTTCCTTTCTGGGAAATTCCTACGAAACACGAGGACCCTCGGGCCGGTTATATTCGTTATTGTCGAGAGCAGCGCGTTGTACGCTCTAGGCGTCATCGCCGTACTTGCCACGTTTCTCTCTGGGTCCAATGGACAGTACCCCGCCGTTGACGCGATCGTTCCATTAGTCGTAAGCCTCGTTTCATTGCCCCCCCTCCCCTCCCTTGTACTTGTGACTTGTGACTCATTCGTCGCTCAGGGCATCGTCTTTTCATTGATCGTGCTCCAGATCCGCTTTCACGTCAGTGCATCGGCAGGCCCTCGAAGTGATGGTCAGGTCTCCATAAACGGCGGTGGTGGGGGTGTATGGCCGCCTCCATCCCGACAGCAGCCAAGTCGCCTTGCGGGCGGGAACGACTTGGAATATCCTATGCGATCGATTCGAATGGCTGTACATATATCGAAGCAGACTCACACGCATGTAGCGTCAGATGATGAGATGGGTGCAGGTAGAGACTCATCATCTGACATAGACAAGTTGTCGCCGCTCTGAGGAGAAATGGGTGCAAGGGTGGGTGGGGGTTTCTTTTTTACCTCACCCCTCCTCACCCCTCCTCGCCCCCCACACTACCTTTTTCCCAGCGGTTGTTGATCACGACGCGGAACCTTTTTTCTTTCTATGAGCGCGAGTCGCGTCACCTTTATTACGTGTAGGAAAGAGGACCATTTAAATTATCTTTAATGTTGTAATGCGAAATGCGAGCAAAGGGGCTTCTTACACGCTCCCTCTATCAAATCATCAGGTATCTGTCTCCACGCGATATGTATGTAGACACACACACCATCATCGCAAACAGTAGTAGTACATCATGCGGACAACAACGCAATTAGCCACGTTCCATTGTGTACCCCAGTTATAGATCTCACATATTGAGGATGGGGGAGGGGGGGGGGAACGTGCAGGATGAGAACGGGGGTGGGGGGAGGGGGGGGGGGTTGTTTTTCTCTACAATTAAGAACCGGTTTGAAAAACGGTTGCTGCTCATTCCTAACCCTTCAATAGCTTCACCCGCTCAGTGATTACTAGCAAGGGAGGAGGACGCGAGGACACGAACGAACAGTGTGAATCATTACCAATGCGCAAATCATAATTACAATTACATTTTACATTAATATCGATTTGTCTAGAACTAGAACGAACTGGGGGGGAACTTCGAGAAACGAACGGGAATGAATAACTTAACAGGCTGCCTACTCACGAGCTCCCCCCCCCCCCTAAACCCTACTGCCTGACACGAGAAAGACACATGCACATACACATGCACTTACTTGTGTGCATTATGTGTGTATGTGTTAAAATAATGAATTCAAATTCCGAGACGCAGTAGCGAGCGAAGGCTGGACAAGAATACTGAGTGGAACACTTATTTCCGCTTTATATTCTCCGTCACTAACTACTCACTTACTCTTCTTTGCACCATTCTTTAACCTTAACCCAGACCGCGAGTTCCTGATAATTGGGACAACGAATTATAAAAAAAGTCATGTTTCACTTCCTCGCCTATATACACGCTCTTCTCCGTCTATGTGGTATTTGGGGAGGGGGGGGAGGGGAGACTAAGAATCCATTCCAAAATATCACAGAAAGAGAAAAAGAAACGAGAGGAAGGATAATGATCCCACAGAAGCTCACATCTATCTATTCGGGTTGCAAGCACAGAGAGCCCAATGAACACAGGGGTGCAGGATTTTGAATACCTTCAGCTTTGACGAGGAGTGAGGGAAGGGCCAAAAGTTAGACTGTGTGATTTGAAGAAAGTTATTGATTTGATTAGCGTTCCGTTTAATTAAGAAGAAGAAGCTCGCGGGCCGCGAAGCGAGGACGGCCTTTTTACCTTTACAGCATTCTCTTTCTTTTCTTTTCACTTCTTCTCTTCTCTTCATTAGTCTCTGTTCGGTTAGCGTAACGAGCTAACTGTTAGCGAGATCACATCATCACAGACAACCGACAACCGCCCATACTTGCGCTTAGTTCTAAATCACAAATTTCACCCCCGTTCCGCGAATTCGGGTCTATTAGGGGATGGATGTGAATGTTTCGAGATCACGCTCTCTTCTCTTGCCGGTATTTACGTGTTCTGTCTCTTTGGTTAGTGTCCGCAAGTTATGGACAATGGACCTGGACGTAGATATGGACCGGACGACGTATAAAATCCCTCTCGAACAAGCTCTTCTAATTCCTCACTAGTCCTCGACTACTTTCTTCTATTCTCCAGCTTTCTCTTAGCTTCCTCACTCCAACCCAACACTTTCTTTTATCACAACACACTCTTTCACACACTCTTCAGAATGTTGTCCTTCACTAAAGTCATTACCCTCGCTGCCGTTGCTTTCGGTGCTCTCACTCAAGCGGTCCCATTGGCCCAGAGGGAGACCGGCATCCAGGCTCGCGTTCCCGGCGACGTCTCACCTGCTTCCCACCCAACAATCGTGTCTGTCTTTGCGGATTTGACTGTCGACCTTGATGTTGAGCTTTGTGCCTTGAGTACGTTGCAATCCTTACACGATATTTCGAAGGATTTCATTCTAATGGTTTATTAGCCCACGTCACCCGTGAAAACTCGACAGTGGTCGATGTCGAGCCCATTGTAGTGAAAGTTGATGCAATTTTGAAGAAGGCTGTCGTTGCCGTTGAGGCACTGGTCGACATTTCAGCTGAAGACTCTTGCAAGGACAAGGATGGTGTCCTCGTCAACATTGAAGTGCTTGTTGCAGTCATTGTTGATGTTGTGCTCGCCGTCGTTGTCGCGTTGAAGGCTGTTTTGGTTGTATGTGTTGACCTCAAGGCCGTGGTTGCCATCTTGGCCCGTGTTGTGTGAGTTTCTACTTGTTTGCCTTGTTCCAGTGGAGCAGTTACTTAATACTATATTTCTCTTAGCGTCACCCTCTTAGTCCTCATTCGTGCTGTCCTCAAGATTTGCGTCGAGGTTTACGGCGAAGAGATTGCAGTTCGCGTCCAAGCCTTCCTTGGTGCCGGTATCTGCGCCTACGTGTTCGCTGCAGTCAACGTTGCTATTTCTCTTTAGAGTGGACATTCAGGGTTGCGGATCTCATTAACACAGGGTTTAGCGCCTAGGATTATAGTGCATTCTCCTAATAGCATATTTGTCGCGTAGTTTCTCATTACGCTAAAATAATATACCACAATCACTCAATGATCGCGTGTTTGGACTTAGCGATTTGTTAATATCATGTCGGAGTTAACTGGTTGCAGGTTTAAATTTCAATGTTGATTTTTGGTGGAGATGCGACTTTAGCGGTAGTGTGGAGTAAGTGCTTCCATGGATAATGTATGTGTTTTGATCGAGTCGATTAAAATTTTTTAAGAATGATTGGAATCGCCACTTTTCTATTATCGGGTTCGAGGTGGGTTATTTATGAAATAAGACTAAGTGATAGAACGTCGATGAGAGACAGACAACGTTAGTTTACGTACCATATCATTGAAATGAAATTTGAGCGCTTGTCAATGTAATTATATTTTCGACTGTTTCCGTCATGTTATATATAAAATATGATTGATGGGGGTTTTTTTTTTCTCACCTTTTCAGCCTAGCTAGGTAAGAGAATAAAATATTTCAAAAGTCATTCAAGTGACCAATGCACCGACTTGGGATATCGGAGAAAAAACAACTTCGTTGGTTGTTCTTAGGCGTCTTTTTTTAAATAAAAGAGAAAAAGAAAAAATAATGACAGGCGCTTGTTATAAGCACAGATGCACACGGGTGATTGATGATTCGTAGGTAGATTGATTAGTGAGAAAAAAAAAACAGTGGAGTTGAGTTCCCCCACCCCCCTGGTACCCCCACCTAACCCTATCCCCCCCTCCCCCTTCTTTTTCTCTCCAAGTCTAAGCTCGGCCTTATTTCAACCTGAACACCTTAGACCATGATGATGAGAAGCCTCCTCCCAAATATCTAGGTCCAACTCTCAAAACAACGAGAGTGGTCATGACCGCCCAGACCCAATCGAAGACCTCATACGTGTGACGCGTACCACGGAAAAACGCGATTAGTGCAGGTAGCAACAATAACCAACGCGCTGACACCCATTCGAGCCTTTTTTTATTAAAAAAAAAAAAAAAAAAAAAAAAAACCAAATAAATGAATAAATGAATAAAATAGGCGTGGGTGGAGGGGAAGAGGGGGGGGGAGGGGTTTGTCTTGAGTGGAGACTTACCTATCGCCCGTCGGGAGGAGGATCGACTCGCGAGTCCATGACGCGTAGTCAACCAATATTAGGTAAGGCGCCACCGAAAATAAGTTGTGATCTCCGCTGCCGACGCTACCGAGTGCGGTCGGCCTGGGGGTGGTGGCTAGAGTGCGTACCCAGACGGCAAGTACCGGTGCTGAGAGAGGAAGTAACCAGGTCAAGAGGAGTAGTAGGTGTTCCCCATCGTGCGATGAGGCTGGTGGAGTGGCAACGATGGGGGTGGTGATGGGTGAGACAATTCGTGGGGGATATAAAAGGGTGTTTCGTTTGTGTGTTGGGGATGGTGAACGTGGTGGCGGTGGTGGTGTGATTGCATTCGATGACGGAAGGGTGGTGTATGTTGTCGCGCAGGTGACCAGGTGGATAATCCAGCAGCCGAGAAAGGCGACTTGCCATGGGATGATTATAGCTACGAGTAACAAAATGAGGACCATGGACAGAATGGTAGTTTTGCTGATCCCAGCGATAACTTTCTTCCTGTTTTGAGTTTTGAGTTTTGAGTTTTGTTGGGAGGTGGAGAAGATGAAATGACATTATTACCTTGCCAGGAAGCGTTTTCCTAGTTTGCCAAAAGACCACATGAAGACGCAGACCAACCACCAACTGACGGTGACCAAACCCGTCACGAGCAAAAGTATGAGTGGCGTCAGCGACGCGAAGATAAATTCCCCCTGATTACCGAGAAGGTAGTCGTTGGGCAGCGGGAGGAGCGACAGGACAAAGAAGACTCCCAAAAGAGACGGTAACGTTTCACGCGTGAAGATGGAAAGCGATTCAGCCACGCTCGGCATTGGAGCTGTTTTTCTACGCGTCAGTGTGATTCGGTTCGAAGAGAGGAAAAACAATTACCTCCTCGTTCGTGTATGCCAAGAGCGTTGAATAACACCCAAGCAACTACACCGACGGCCCAGCCGGGCACGGCGGCCCAATATCGAGCACCCATACGACCAAGAGTACCCCACCAATCGACGCGCAGACGCAAAGAGGTCACGTTACAGTCAGGTAACACGTACAGCGTGAGATTGACGCCATGCGTATGCGGAGAGGATGTGAATGGCGCGCCGGTGTGCGCGTGGAGGAGTAATGGTCGGGATTGTGTGAGCGGGTGGAAATGAGTTTCAAAGTGCGATGCATGTTCGAGCAGTGGAGAAAGAAGTGGTTCTGTGTGTGAGGGCATGTGTTATAGCGATGGGCGTGGTGGCTATGTTTTTACGGTTTTATCAAGAGTGATTATATATATATATGACGCACGGTTACATGACCTCTCGGATGCGTATGTCGCGCTGACACGGTAGACCAGAAGAGCGTTTGAGAGCAAAGATGGTAACTGAACCTTGGTGAGTATGTTATCCGGATGGACCGTGATAGACACATCCTTGTAGAGCAAATCTATGAAATAAGCATGGGGTTCATCAGCGTTGGGGTCGGTAATAGTTTCATTTTTGGGGTTAGTTACATACCATAAACGCTAAACGTCTTCAGGATAGGCTTGTCTTCTACGAAACTGCCAATTACCCATCCGCGTCCTTCATCATTGGAATATACTATAGAGACCCAGCGATATTCGTCTTCGATACTCTCTGACAAAGTCGACTCAAAGACGATAATCCCTTCCGATTCATCGACACCCTCGTGTGGAACAGGAAATGGTTTTTCGGGTGAAGCATTAGGGATAAGCCTTAGGGATGTGGGTTCCCACTCTTCACAAGTGGGACGATATGAAGCAGAATGTGGGTCATCGGTCGAGGAGGTGCACAAGTAGAAAGAAACAGATAGAGAGGAAGTGTGATGGGGTGCCACCGAAAGAACCGAACCTTCGGACACGTACGCCACAAATTTCGTCGGAGAATTCGTCTTTGGGACTGGAGCAAGGTAGACTGCTTTCGACTTGCGCAGATCGCGCAGGACCAGGGGACCAGAAGGCAAAACAATGTAACTTTCCTGGTTCAGATCAAGAGGCGCGGGGGGTTTCAGAGAAGGTGAGAGCGAGCGCCCGTCACGAAACCAACGATCGAAGATGAGACCACGCCCCGCAGAGGAAGAAGCGGTACCGAGCTCTAATGCTGCACGAGCGACACGCCAGCGCACCTGATGACACCAGACCATAACTTGATGCCCAACGCCCGTCCAACATCCCTCCAGAGCACTACTAAAGATCGTTCGCCGATAAGCGCGCTCTTTCGTAACCTCTGGTAAGACACACGACTCGGACGGAACCATGAGGTCGGTCGCACCACCACATAATGAGAGGATCGGCGTGTCAGAAGCTGTCAGCGACGCTTGGTTGTTTTCATATATGGCGGCGATACGACGATCAAATCGTGCGGGTGGAATTTGGTGTGGCGTCGACATGGTGATGACAGCAGATATGTTTGGAGAAGGAAGGAGAGACGTCGCGACGATCCCGCCCATCGAATGTCCCATGACAACGATAGACGTACCCTTCGGGTAAAGAGAGAGAATGTAGGATATAGCGCTGGATGCATAAGCTGTCTCGACATCCAGCGTTGGTCCGTGGAACGCGGAGAGATCTTCGTTGTATTCGACTAATGACAATTTGAGTCCAAAGAGAAAAATAAATACGACCCACGAAGAGTCTAACGCACCGGCGAAAAAGTCGAGTGGTTTGATAGACTGCGAGATGAACTCGGATGAGGGGACGTATGGGGACGTATAGTATTGTCGTGCAGCTGAAGACGCTATTGAACGGATCTGGTGGGACGATCCAGCGTTTCCTGGGATGAAAAGAACTGGGACACCGCGCAGCTGCTTGGTTCGTAAAGGCAAAAAAAAAAAAGGAGGTAACTATAGGAAATTGACTCACCTCGTTATCCTCCCAGCCAACTTCCCTATAGAGTAAGAGAGAATACCGGCTGGCCAGAGGTGTCCACGATGTGTCGAACTGAGACTGGACAAGGTAGGATGGTGACATGTAGGACATTCGACATCCTTGTGGAGATAATGTGACAGCAGAATCGGATACGGCGCGGTATATGATACCAACAGATATGATAGAGAAAAGGCCCAGAAAAATGGACAACGTTCTGGTCATGACAAGACCGCTCGAACGTGGCATACAGTAGACACGGGACAGGCGGGGGACAGGGCATGTCAGTGGCCAGTGGCCACGGGTCACCGGCCCGGACAATTAAAAAGTATGGGTATGACCCAGAAGCATATATTTTATTTAGTTTGCTTATAGGAACAGGACAGTTCAGTGGAACGCGGCACAGTATATCAAGTGCGGGGCTCTGGACCTCGCCGGGTATAGGATCCCTTGCGCGAGGCCACAGGACGAGGTCTATCTTGGGGGTTCGATAAGGAGCAACCGATGACTGATGGATAGATAGATGATATATGCGAGATGAATCCGTAGCACTTCATAGAAGATCCCGGTGGCGCGAAAATCTGGCAGAGGTGTGCCAATGCCCGTTAACGAGATTGCGGAGGTCGGTATCGGTATCAACGACACAGAAAATTTCACGGACATTGATCCTTCGATTGCCCAGATTTCCGTCTTCAAACAAATGCATCAAGGTGGCAGTGGGGGCACAAGTGCGCGTTAAAAAGTAGCACAGACCTAAGCTTATGGCTGACTGGCCATACCGACCAACGGTCGTGGGTGTGTGTGTAACTTGAAGCAGTGATTGGAAGGGTACACATAGATGCTGGTGGGATGCTCTCACACACAAGTACACTTCTTCCTGCCTCTTTGTACAGCAACAAAGCGGGCGCATTCAAAGCAAATAATGCACCAATGGAGGTAGGCCATGCATGGAGAACATCTGTTCTATACAATGAACGGAGAAGAGTAATTGCCTTCCATTTGTCCAATCGATTGCAATTAGCAGGCTTAACTTCGGCCCTTCTAACCGTTCGAGTGTCTTCTGTCTGGCAAAACTCTGCCATGATAATATTGTGACTTCTTGAGTGAGATAGAGTGATTTATTCAAAAGGTGGAACAAGTGTGACGCGCCGACGCGTCAGCGTAGAACACGAGCCCATTGCAATGGCGACTTGAGCAAACTTCTTTCAACACCGTCAATAACAACGATATCGTCGAATTCACCCATATCCTTCACAACATCGTAGTCACTTGGAAAAGACAAAAAAGAACTTTCAGGAGTGACGTGACGTTAACCGAAACTAGCTCTGTAATCTTTTCTTTTGACCATCCCTCTCCGCCTCTCTCCACGACTCCATCGACATGACAAATAACGAGAAAAGGAAGACTCCTGACGCAAATGTGGACCCTGTGACTTTACAAGGAGGGGTAGCGTCGATTTCTCCTTCGACATTCTACTACGGAAGTCAAGGCCAAGGTCAACAACCACCCTTGCCACCTAACCGTCCCGCAGTCGCGGCCTTGGGTTCGTCGACTACGGGACATTATACAATACAAACCTCAGAAAAGTCTCCTTTTCGTGAACCCGAGCTTGTGCCAGACGATTCGGACCAATTACCCGCCCTGGACGACTACCAAGCAGATCAGGATCGTCGCCCATTCGAGTACACCACGCCACCTCGTGAGACTTGGGAGCCCGCTGATGAGGGCCCATGGCCTTCCCATAGTGAGCAATATTATGGGAGTACGTCAAGCAATCCCTTCGCTCAAACTGACCGGTGGATCGCCAGTGGCCCGGCGCCCAGCTGGGGTGCGTACGACAACAGCTGGGCCGCTGGGTCCGCGCGACGTTCCGTTCCCATCGATGGACGGAACGAAACTGAGGAGATGCGTTGGTGGGATGTGCAAGTTCGCGGCGTATATGCTCGCCCTGGCCATGGCATTCTGCCTCCCGTACTGGCAGACAGGCTTCACAACCCGGAGCATACACTCTTCTCCATATCCGTCCAGCCTCCCGATCTCAAACCCACCCTTCCTCCCACTCCCACTCATTCTCAGCCCGCGCAGTCCGAATCGCCAAAGCACCACAAGTCTACGGATAGCACGTCCTCTTTGCACAGTAGCCAAGCGCCTCTATATGCTCCTTCTCCTTTGAACTATTATCCTGCAGCCGAGGAGGTTCGTACCGCAGTCCCGCATCCAAGCGCATACTACTGCCGGAAGCACAATGGCTGGGTCCTTCTCGTCTGGAAATCCTCTTCCGTGAACCCGCCCCTCTCCCGGTCGTTCAACGGTACTCTCCCGGACCATAGCCATCGCCGGATGACAAACTCGTGCATTGGGGATGGCGAGCAGCCACTAGGTCCCGCCAATGTCACGCACCACTTCCACGCTTATGAGCGTGCCGTTGACGCGCGCCGCCTCACCCACCCATTCAATGCGAGCGAATGGGAGAACGAGGAGCGTTCTAAGCTCCGCAATCGCAGGGTGACCCTGCGAGGTGACGACCCAACTCCGGCGGCGACCGTGCTGGAGCAAGTTCCAGCGGACGACACCCGGATGGACACAGAGCAAGAGGAGAGCGAAGGTGAACTGCTGGATCTCTATGTTTGTTGCCAATGTTCCTTTTATGTAATCGCGTCGGATGTTATTCCTGGCGTTATCCCTGTTAAGTTGTTGGAAGATCTGGTCAAGAACAAGATGGAGAACCCGCCACTAGATAGGAACGGCGAACTCGCAGCATTGATAACCCTCGAGACGATCCTAACGTACGTGCCACTTTCCACATGTAGATCGCTTGTGCTCACCGTTTTTACACAGGATCATAGAGAATAGGGTGTGGAAGGGAGAAACTCGGCAGCTCCCTGTGTCGAGAAAGACGTTCCAAACCAAATTGGGATGGAACACTACACTGTGAGACTTCCACCATATCTGCCATCCTTTCTGGCCTTCTCTAAAAGTGTTTTGTTATCCTTCGGTCTAGCGCCCGCATATTTGAGAGCTTGGGCTTTGAAACTAGACAGCTAGTTGGGCCTGTGCCGGATGTGGCACTCTCCCCGCCCGATATAGATCCCACCACGCCTGCTGGCAAGCTTGCACGCAGCAAATTACTGCGTGGGTGGGTGGAACTCAGTGCCTGGGTCGCCGATTATTCGAAGAGGTTTGGTGGGTCCACCATCAGCATGACTTCGTACAGTACAATAGTTGACTCTTATACATGCGCAGCCCCCGCACTCAGGACTCACGTGAATCCTCATAAACTCTGGGTCAAGATCGATAGCGCCCGCGAGGAATATCAACATGCAATTGGCGCTCATCCCGATCAAAGTAGGTTCACCTATTTTTTGAGATTGCCGTACCCGATCGGAGGTTTGCAGTCGCTCGAGGACAGCTCCCGCAAATTCTTAACGATTATGATAAAATTGACGATGCCGTAACGAATCTTGGCTTGACGAAGACTACGTATTCTCCAGGTGCCTTGGACAAAGAAGATTTCCTTTTTTTTTTCCCACTTGTTCTCTAACATCAAGTTCACAGACTTGCTCGCGTTCGCCTACTTCGCCCAGGCTCGCTGTAATCCCGCACATACGATCGAGTACTTCACATCCTTCTATACCGTTTGCCAAATGGTCACAACTATGACCGACGAGCCATCACAAACCCTCCAATCCTTCGTTTTTGATGAGCGCGAGCGCGGCCGGTTCACGCGCGAAGATTTCCGAGAGGCGCCCACCGTTCTTGGTTTCGGCTTCCATGGGACACTCGGCGTCGAGTACGACGATGATGTGCCGGACGAGTTTGTTGAGAACGCGTGGAGGGAGGCCGTCAGGCGCGCGTGGCGCGAAGGAGGTGACGGGCAGCACTTGACCATGGCGAACGATGCATTCCGGCGCATGGCGGAGATGCGTGGGAGCGAGGCGCTGTGGAAGAAGTGGGAGCAGGCGAAGGACGGGGGAATGACTCCCGAACGCGCGTACTCGACGCTCGAAGTGCCTGCAGAGATTGACGATGGGATGCTCATTACCATTTTCTCGATGCGGGTGAGTCCTCTCGCGCTCGTTTTTTTTTTTCCCTCTAGTGTGGTCGTCTGTGAGCAGTATGTTGATGGGGCGCGCGAAATCTGTAAATAGGTTGAGGATCAGCCGAATCAGGTGGATAAGATGCGCGAGGCCATCTCGGTCATCGCGGAGATGAGGGATAGCGAACGTTTGCGCAAGTTCCTCGAGACAGGCAGCGATCGTATGTGGCTCATCTCTGCCTACGTGTGTCGCGTCACCAGAGGTCTGAAATCATATGCGTAGCCGGAGAGACAGTCCCTACTGCGCGTCAAGATTGGCCAAGGGGCCTAAATCAGCTCGGAAATACATGTTACCTGAACTCGCTTTTACAGGTATGTACTACTAGCGCTCATCTCCATCTCTATGGGCTACTTTCTGACTGACGACGTACCCTAGTATTTCTACACGATTAAGGACCTCCGAGATGCCATCGCACCCCTGCTTAACTCTTCTGGGAAAACCATGGATGAGGAAAAACTTACAGATGACGATTTGAAGCGACACCGTGTTGGCGGGCGCTTGGTTACGCGCAAAGAGATCCTGCGCTCGAAGAAGTGTTGGTATCAATGACCTTTCCGCTTGGCTAATCATTGATTTGCTTGTAGTCGTCAGCGAGCTCGCTGAGCTCTTCTGGCATCTCGAGCATGCCGACATCGCATCGGTAACTCCGACGATAGAGCTAGCGAAGCTTGCGCTCGTCACCTCCAAAGACGAGGAAGACGACATTGAGCAAACGGCGACCGACTCTTCGAATGATACCGACGCCACACTCGTGGAAGACGCGCCGCCCCGTGTAGGTCCGGTCACGGGTTCTCCGGTAGGTTCTCCAGGAGCATCGTCATCGTCTGTGCTTGGCAAACGCTCGCGGGATAAGGAGATCGGATCTCGGATGTCGATTGACTCATTCACGGACAAGGACAACTATGTGATCATTTCGAAGAGCCCAGACGCTGGGCCATCTGGCTTGGGCGGCGGCAGTGGCGGCGACGGTGGTGCTACTCAGGACGTTGAGATGAAGGAAGGTGAAGCTCCAGCACAGTCTGGTGCGAAGCCACCGTTGCCGCCCAGAAAAACAACAGAGTCTGTCATGATGTTCGGTGCGTGTTGCTTTCTTTGCCCTCGGTAGTTTGGGTGTTGACCGGGTTGTCACCTCGGCGACTTTTTATTAGGACGTCAACACGACGTCTCGGAGTGCATGGACAATTGCGTATTTCAGATCGAAACCGCCTTGCTAAAATTTGATGGTTTGGACGAGTCGGAAGACGGAAAGTCAAGTGTGGTGAAACGGTATGTTGATATTTTTAACCTTTTTTTTGGGCTTCGATAGCAATCAACCCTCCCCTCCGCGGCATCGATCAGTTTGTTCTACGGGACCTCGCGACAGCGATTGGTAGCGCCGACATCGGAAAGCGCGCGGACACTCTCGACACACGAGACTGAAAACGTATTTTCGATCCTCCCCGTGAGCGTGTCCGACGAGGGATACGACCTGTACGATGGCCTCAACAGCTATTTCCATTCTACGGCGCAGCTAGATTCGGACACGGTCTCGATGGAGATCACTCTGGTCGATCTTCCACCCGTGTTGCAGATTCAGCTCCAGGTGTGTACGCTGGCTTTTTCACACAAGTTCACGTGATGTAATATTTGTTACTGTTATGTGATCAGAGGGTGCAATGGGATCGCGAGACTGGTCAATCGTGGAAATCCCAAGCATTCGTCAAGTTCGGCGAGACGATTTGTATGGATCGTTTTCTTGACAGTGCGAACCCAGACAAGAGAGCACGCTCGAAGACCATTCTCTCGGAATTGACCAAATGTCGCGACCGGATCCACCTATTGACGACGGGACAGGTGCGTACGCGCGGGCGGCTTTGATCTTTCCCTCCCTTAGAAAGGGAATAAATTTGTTAACACACTTTTTTGAAACCCTTACCCTACCCCCATCCTCCTCTACAGCACGCTCCGTTCACGTCGGCTCTGAGCAATACTCACGATGTCCTCAAGAATTTACATGAGACGATGCATCTACCGGAACTCGACAGTCAGCTTTTGTCCGATTTGATTGCCGAGCGGGACTATCTCCAAGACGAGCTTGAATTGCTGCGCGCGAGTGCGGCTAGCATGAAGCAGGAGCTAGAAGACATATGGAAGGAGGAGCACGAGGCCGTGTACGAGCTCACGTCTGTGTTCATCCATCGAGGATCAACCCCCCAATGGGGGCATTACTTTTTCTATTCGCGACATTTGCCAGAGAATCCCGATTCATGGTTCAAGTATAATGATTCGGAAGTGGGTGTCGTTCCCAAGGACGAGGTGCTCGCGGACACAACGGGCTCGACGGCGAATCCTTATATGGTGTGTGATTAAATCAGATCTTTCTTCACTTCTTTTTTTTTTTCAAAGGGGCGAAACGATTAATTCTTGAATCCCTCCGCACAGCTCGTTTTTGTTCGGAAAGGGTCCGACATGATCAGTACCGTTAAACGATTTGACCCTATGTCCCTGGAAGATGCTTAATTAAAACAGAGAGAGAGAGAGATGAAAGAGAGGCTAAGCGTCTCTTGACCACCTTGATTTTTCCGTCCATGTTGTATGATGCATACCCTCCCCCCTTCTTTTGGCCACTCATCTGTATAACAATCACACACACATACATATACACACACACATTCATGCGACAATGTTTACTTGCTCTTCCCGTCTTTTTAATTCAACGGTCGTGCGCGGTTTTTGCTGCCGCTTTTTATTGTTCAACATATTTAAGTGTAATATTCTTCAGAATAAAAAAGGGTGTAGGAGAATTGCTCTCTTACGCGTTTCCGAGAGGGTCGGTGTGCGTGTGTGTTAGTTGTATCACTCACTATTGGTAAACACAGTTTACCATCGTGAGACCGTGTGGTCTACCAAGTTTCAAGATATTTCGACGTATTCAACGCATCCGACGTATCCACGCACTTGACACATTCAGCATTGATCGACGTTACCGACATTCGACGCAGACCAGTTCCCAGCCATTCAGTGTTATCATCGACATCGACCCCCTTCTTCTCTTCCCTTCTCACCTACACGGAACCTCTCTCTGCTTCGAACTCGTTCGCTAACTTCGAAGGCTAAGTGGCACGCAATGAGATGAAGAGGTGAGACAAAGCTGGTATTTACTTGTCTTTATATATACATGAGGGTCTGTATAAATCCAAGTTTGAATGTAAGTGAGTGGTATAAGGAAGAAGGGACCCGAGACCCTTCGGTACTACCCGGTTCTGTCATTGCCGTCCTTTGACGATAGAGTCAACAACTTGAAAGGGGTTTGTAGTAGGGCACCTGGGCTAGCTCTTGAGTTGAAGCTCGAAGGGGGTGATAAGTGTCCAGAGGTGAATAGCGAGCCAGTAAGCACTAGACTAATAGATGGGTCATGGTCATACAAGTGGTTGAGAAAGCAAGACGGAGCCGGAGCGGGCAGAGGCGGAAGAACTCACGAAGATTAGATAACCATGAATGAGGATCAAAATCCTAAACCCTAAGCTCATTTTGACTGGGGAGTGAACAAGAAAGGCAAAGCAATTGAATGTAGCGCGAGTAAATCTTATGTTCGCCTGAAGATGTATTTGCTCAAGGCATCCGATATTCTTTGAAACTTTCGAGCTGCACATATTCATAAACCAAAGGGCTACCTTGCATTCATCGAACACCTTGGGTAAACCCGTTGTGGTGTAATTGGTTTTGATCTGATGAGCAGCACACAGCTCTTCAACTCGTCACCAAGGAGTATCTTAGCTTCTACTTCCAATCGTATATAATATGAAGGGAGATAGTATACTCAGTTACAGCCAACAACACTAACCCCTCATCTCAGTAGAGGTTGATGCCCCGGTACTGATAGACTGCTTGCGCGAGCCGGCTGTATTGACCTAAAGCGAGTCGCCGCAATCAATGCCATTCTGATCTCGTACAAAGGAAATTTGTCCTTACCATTGGTGAAACGTGTCCTGCAAGAATCGAATGTGTAGTCCATGAAGTTGTCGATGGGGTCCAAGCCGGGTTGCGGGCAAGTGTCACGGCCTATGGGGCAACCAGAGGCAGCGGATGCCTCCGCAGGGGTGTCGTCAACCATGTCTCCCCCATTGCAGCCACCCTCGAAGGTGTGTAATAGACCCACCCAATGGCCGACCGCATGCACAGCGACCTGGCGTGCCAGTCTCGTCAGTATCGTCAAATGAGACGAAAAGATCGGCCCTACCTTGCCTTGGTCAAAATTGGGGAACCCCCTCCAGGGAGAGTGGAGTACGTGAAGGTGACGCCGTCATTAGACGGATTGCTTTGGTAGTCCCAGGGGAAAGTTCCATGACTCATGAAACTCCCCGACTCTTCCGCGAACCTGCACAGGGCCAGAATTGGCTTTGTATATCACCATGGGACCTGATGCTCACCCAACACTATAAATGTTAAGATCCCGGACATCACCCAGGCGAAGTGCTTGCTTCATTTGGCCCATAAATAGTGATTTGGGATTGCCACCAAAAGTGAACCAGTTGCCATTCTGAGTGCGGTCTACTTTAACGATTTTAAACGAGAGGGTAACAGGATTGAAGAAAGTGTTGAGGACATTCATCTGGGTAGCGATATCACTGTCACTGATTTCGTAATAGCGAATCAGCCTCTGTGTGCTCAAATAACACCAAGACGAACGAGATATATCCGCCTGCAATTGTCTGATCCACGTAGATGACATGGAAATATACATTTATCGTCGTCGGACCACGTGCAACATTTTCAGCCCGAGGGACGTGAGTCACATTGTTCTCCGCAAGAACCTTCTTCGCAATGGCATATGTCTCCTTGTTAACAAGTGTACCGCAAACAGGAGAGTTATTGAGGCCGTCGGAGACTGCAGTAGGGGACGCGAGGGCAACGGAGATGCCCCATAGAATAGCAAAGACGAAAGCAAGCATGTTCCGGAGAAGGAGACAGCAGGTGCAGAGGAGCTAAAAAGAGCCCTAGGCAGCAGAACAGAGGGTGCTTTCGGCAAAATTCAATGCCCTACTGAAGCAGCTTTATACCAAAAGCGCAGATCTAGATCGCGGCGCCGAAGAGGCACAGAGATGGTGTCAAATTAAATCGGTAGCTTTGTCAAGTCACAGAACTAGAAGATGAAGAGTTAGTGCAGCTGGAGCGGAGCAGATGGATTTTTTTTTTTTTGGAATCGAGTTTCATTGACGCGCTTGCAAGGCCTTGCCTAAGTCGCACGGCTATCTAGTACAAAGGGTCCCCTAGTAGCTACTGTAAATGTATTAGGGCGGCGCCCCGTTGAAAAAACCCCGCAAAAAAAAGTAAAGGTAATGGAGTTGATTAGGTGGGGCAAGGTTCGACTGCAATGCCATGTAGGTTCAGACCAATCAAATCGATGGGAGATGGGGTCCGTCGGTTCTTTGCCAGATCTTATCCGGTTCAGGAGGTGGTATTGCAGTGTAGGGCTTGAAGGCCGCACGTGGGTTTTGGAGGAAGCGGAGCAGGGCTTCCACATGGTTCTTGGTGTTGAAGATGGTCATCAGGGGGGTTGATGTTGCTGACCAAGTGTGCATATCTGATGCAATGCGGCTCTCGCGATGGAGAGGGCAGTCGTAAAGGATGTGGGCGGTAGTAGCAGGGAGCAGATGGATTTGGGGTATTGATATTCACTCGGTAATGCACTCTGAAAGGGCAGTGGATCTGGTAAGGAAGACAAGCAAATGACGCCAACACGAGCTTTCTATGCATCTGGCACAAATGATTCCGCCACTTAACTAATTATCACAATCGGCACAACCCACATTGTTCCACCAACACTGTCTATCTCCAACAGAAAGTGGGAACAGTAGACATCAAAAAGCGGTTTATACTTGAAGTTGCTATCCTCCTATCTACTGACAACAGCCAGAAGATGGTGTGAAGCTGAATTCGGTACGAGTCAAGGATATTAGTACAAAAGAGGGATCAGGCGAGAAACCGCAGTCTACAAGACATCATGATATCAAGTCCTAGAATGACATGAGGAATTTGGAGTCAATTAAGGCGGGACACCGGCATGTTACAAATATAGGCTTGTCAATTCTCAGCTCGCAGGAAACGTAACCGTACAATTCGTAGGTGATTTGGAAAAGCCGGTGGTGAGTGACGGTGCAGGGGCCTATGATATGAACCGTGATGAATTAGGTTGACACACTCTCTCTTGAGAACGGACAGCTCGCGTCAATATCCGCGACAATTCATTTCAAACCAATCATGCTAAAATGGTTAAATGGACGGGTGCTGTGGCTGCCGACTGCCGAGAGTACTTGAATAAGTCTAGCCTGCCACTGCTGTGTTTTAATAATAATTTTAAAGTCAAACATTCATCACTTCCAATGTCAATCAATCATCACTACCCAAGTCCGCTCACCTCTCGCCTCTTGCCACTTCATGTATTAGCAACTGCGCCCATAACTTACTGCACCACTCAGTTGGCCCATGCGTCCTGAGCCGAGCCGATGACGGTCTTTTTGTGTAATGTCCGAAACACTAGTGTGTCTTCCCATGTGCAGGTGGAGCTGGCAACCTGTAAGCGATTTGGATCATGAAACCTCAACAGAGTTTGAAAGGACGGGTGTGCTGCATGCTGTCAGCCTGGAGGGGCTGAGGAACCTTGAAGAGCAAGCGGTGAATCAGTCGCGTGCAAATTTTAACTAACTAACAGAACATGTTGACCTGCTGGAGTTCTGGTGCCGCTGGTGTACACAGATGTGGCAGCTTGTTTGGGCGTCGCGTAAACAATCCACTCTATCACCCTGGTACGTCATTGGTGTCCTTTCTACCGGCGTTACTGAGAACTTAACCGTAATTACCCTTCAGACACTTTGTATACTCACATGGTGACAATATCCCCGCACCCGGAATCCATGACAATTGGAGGCGTACAGTCTGCGCCAGCATTTACAGGGCAGAAGAGAATTCCGAGTGGTTATCATTACGCGAACATGACTCGCCAAATCTGTTGCTCAGTTCCAACTACAACGGTTCACATTACTTTCGCCGCTTGACAGAATTGTCTAATTTAGTCCAATTCAATGTAGCTACACTCACGTGTGGTCTAATCTGTGTCTTCTGAGCATCACGATGTCAAGACAATATCAAAGATTTTCTAGTGGCCTAATCTGTGCCTTTCGTATAAAATTACCTCACGAGCACGCTCAACTCTACAGAAAGCATCGTCTGCTCTCTGCTACTTGGGACCCTTTCCAGCTCCTCTGCACCTGCTGTCTCCTTTGTTGATCATGCTTACCTCCCTCTTTGCCGTTCTATTGGGCACCTCCATTGCCCTCGCGTACCCTGGCTCCGTCTCCAACCCACTGACACACCGTTCTGCTGATAGTGGTCGTGTCTGTGGCACAGTTATTCATAAGGAACGACGTCACCGACATGGAGAGTCGATTTGTAGAAAAATTGGCTCAGATCACTCGAGTGAAGGGTATCGAGACACTGAGACGCTCCGGTATACTTCCATGTCATTTCCGGGATGGGACACGTGGCGGTGGATATCTCGTTTGTTTCATTATTATTAGTAGTTGAGCATTGAGACTGATTCATTTTTCTATTTCGATATCAGTGGTAACACATCAATAATCAAATGGACGTCCTCAACTCTGCCTATGCCGACTCTGGGCTCTCGTTCAATTTTGCCGGTTCAGATTACACTGAGAATACTGAGTGGTTCGATAATGCCAGCCCTGGTACACAACAGCAAACTGATATGAAGCAAGCCCTCCGTCTGGGTGGCGTAGCTGATCTTAACATTTACACTGTCGGGTGAGAATCAAGTCTCAGGGTGGTATGCGAGACTAATTCTGGCGTTATGCAGATTCACATCGGGGGAGCGGCTCCTAGGTTATGCGACCTTCCCCGACAAATACGAAAGCGATCCGACAGATGATGGTGTCGTCTTACTTTATTCTTCTCTCCCTGATGCGGGGCCTCCCCCGTTTAATGAAGGCATGGTAGGAGTGACCTATTATTTCCTCCAAATTTGATACTGACTAGACTCTGTATTGCAGACCGCTGTACACGAGGCCGGTCATTGGTTGGGACTGTACCATACCTTCCAGGATGGCTGTGATGGCGAGGGTGATTATGTTTATGACACTCCATCGGAAGCAGAACCTGCATTTGGCTGCCCCCCGAAGGCCGTGATACTTGCGAGGCCCCAGGTTTGGACCCTATTCACAACTACATGGACTACACAGATGATTCTTGCATGGATCAGTTTACCCCTGGTAAGGACTGCTCACCTTTTGACGAGTGAAGAGTTTTAATGATTGGGTGATCCGCTTTAGGTCAAGCTCAACGTGTGCTAGACCAGCTTCACGCGTACCGGGGTTTCTAAGATGTGGGTTGAGGCTGCTAGTGTATAGTTGTACTGGTGAAGCTTTCTCCAGTATCAGGGGTCATCAGCCCAAGCTCTTTTTAAAATACAATTTATATTCTGTATGAGGCTAGCTACTACAAGCAATGATGAAACGAGCCGGTAGCACCTTCAGTTTGCACAATAATTGAAGTGAGTATTAGTATATCCATAGTTAGCTAATGTTTAGTAATAGCCTATCCGCTATCTGAATAGATAGCCAAACCCCTTTTTACAGCCGCATTTATCAAGACTGTCTGAGACAAATGCAAGGGAAGGGAAGGTCTGTTTACCTCTGCTGGAACTAATCTGCTGTGTTATGTGATAGACTGGTCAGGTGATCAGTAGTGTATGATGTTTTCTATCTTTTACTTTGCATCCAGTATGTTCTCCACTGCTCTTGATCTTTCTTGTCATCATAGATGGTGTCCTCAATGCATAGCACTCAAATTGATGTCATATCAGAAGGTTCTGGAAATAACAATGTCACTCAGTAGCTACGATATCCAAGACCTCTTGTATTGAGCTCAATACTCTTCAGTCTTGAATTCTTTGTATACTCGATAGGTCTCTCTTCTCAGAATACACTCAATTATTTCTTTACTTTGCCCTGTGTGCAGGTAACTGTCTCATCACTGAAACACTTTGTTGGGATTACAACAGGATTTATCGACTTAACGCAAAAAGGTGGACCAACCAATACAGGTTGTCCCTGAGCGTATGGCTTAAATGCCGCTCGCAAGTTTTGGAGAAAGCCCAGAAGGGCTGTGACATGTTTATTATTATTGAAGACCTCCATCAAGGGTATGGAGAGGGAGGCCCAGGTGTGAATGTTTCAGGTGATGCGGTTTTGCGATGAGAAGGCAGTCAAAGATAATGTGGGAGGCAGTGGCCTCAGTGATGCCATTGCAGATGCAGACTCGGGAGGGTGGGGGTAGATCCATTCTGAACTGAGTGGAATAGTCGGCAGTAAAGGAGTGACCCACTGCTAGATGAAAAGCAGTGGTAGTGATGTGCCAGGTAAAGGGTTGATTCCCTTTTGGCCAGGATTTAGTTGCAGGGGACCAGAGGGGGTGGTTGTGTCCATCAGGGGGCTGGTCAATGGAGATGGAACAGGCTTGGTTGTCCCAGCGATCTTTGTTCTGTTTTGGCAGATGGCCTATGCTGAAGGTTATGTGATTGCCCTCGGCTGCAGTAGTATATACTATACAGTGTAAGGTGATATAGAAAAAGAAAGAGCCATGGGTGCGTGGGTAAGGTGAAAACAATAATGAAGAAGACAGTGGTTCTAAGTGACATGAGCAGAAAGGTAGTTGAATAAAACAAGGATCCATGATAACGCAATACCCTTTCCTTTGTTCAATCATGACATCGGGCAGGCGCAAGTGGAATCACGGCCAATACCATCATTCCCAACCAATCGCATAGGTGGCAAAATGAAACCAGTGAGATTTGAGGCAGAGCACAGCGGACAAAGCCGACCCTATGTGGCTCACCGAGTGTTCAGGCTCAAGACAAAGTTGTTGTGAGAAGTGAGGAAGTAAGGCGGCGCAGGTGGCATGAGAAATGATGAAGGAGGTGAAGGTGAGGAAGAAAACGAGGAGACAAAGCAAGAGGTTGAGCAGGCTGCAAGGTGAGTACCATCGAGAATGCAATTTTTAGCGAAGAGAGAATGGACCTTGTTGGGTTTTGTTTGCTCTGAATGGATGGGATAAGTGGTAGTGCCAATGCTGCTGCTGCCAGCAGCCTGTGGCCCATGATTGTGCCCGTCAGAGCGAACGAGGTACACCTGAGTAGGAGTAGGAAGAGTGTATGCATAGACATGAACTTATATAGCAAGCTGAAACTGGTAGTTCTGTGGTGGCGATGTTCTAAAATACACAACTCGCCCGTTTTATGGTCACCTCGACTCAGTGATCACTGCTATATATACAGAAATGATCACCTACCATCGACCATCAAGCTTGCAGATTGCACTTTAAATTTGACATCACCCAAAGATGTCAGCTAAATCAACCAAGTGGATCGAATCCAAGGTGAAGGAATTTCCCCAGAGAGACATACAAACCAGAACAAACAACAGGAACCGGAAAGAACGGGAAAATGGCCCGGCGGAGCACGAAGATGCGAGCGTTAATCAATGCTATCAACCTGGCTGCAGATCTTCAACAATCGCGCCAGAGTCACTCAGCTTCTGGAGTTTATCCAGTTCTCGGGGGCTTTCTTCAAGCCCATCAATGCCCGCTGGCCTCGCGAACCCCCTTGATGGGGGCTCTCTCTGGTTTTGGACTTTGTAAGTTTTTCTTACTCTGAATGGTCTCTTTCTCGGACGGCCACTCCACGTACATTATGACATTGGTTTTTCTCTTTGAGTTTTCTGCCTAGCATGTCCCTGTAGACACGGCATCTCCTGTACACCCCACAGTAGTTACATTGTACCTGATGTAGCCGCGCGATTGGGCTGAGTCCCGCAAGCGTGTCAATAAACTCGAGTTCAAAAAAAAAAAAAAAAAAAATCAACGCTATCAGAGTATCTCAGATTCTCTGGCCAGAACAAAGGTATCAGATATTTTTATTAGACAAAGCTGTCTGGAAACAAGAGCATATGCTCTGGTACAGAAATGAAGGGACGGCCAGCGCTCGAGCTATGTTACAAACCCCGTCTTCGCCTGTATTCTTTTTCTTGCCCAACGACGATCCCTCTCTACCGCCCACACTCCATTACCAGATCACGTCTCCATCGTGGGATCCGTCACATGCCCTTCGTCCTTCCCCGTGACTGTCTTGTTTGCTCATGTTTACTATTCATATCCTCGTTATCACTTATCTTCCTTATCATACGACCGGACACTTACTTAGTACCCTATCAGAAGCTAGGCTTTACGCCCTCCGCTTTCGGATATTCGGACCCACTTGATTCCGCGTTCTTATCTCGTAGGCGCTCGCTGAATTACGTATATAAGTCCACTGTAGCTACCTTGTAGACCTCAGACTCGACTTATTGAATACATCAGTGTTTGTCTTCTGGACTTCCCCTTGAAACCTTTGACTCGATCCTCTCAGTGCTTTTGGCACTTTCCGCTTAACATCGTCATTGGGGACAGCCCCTTTGACTTTGACTCATCCCCTTGAAACTCCAAGAAGCCCTATTGGCCTCTTATCTGAATACACGTACGAAGCTGTCGCACAAGTCGTGCAGAACGTCTCACACCGGATGTAACATCAAGTCGAGTCTCTCACAGTGGCTTCCAGCCGCAGTCAGACCCTCTTCTGGGAAGAACTCATCGAACGCAGAGACAAGAATAATCTTTCACAGCAAGTACTTGGCTCTGCCGCCTGGAAGGACTTTGAATCCGAGTTTGGATACTACGTCTATCACGACGGAAGATACCAACCGGTAGAATACGACAACGAAAAAAGAGTCTGGTATCGTATCCGATACTCGGAAAGCCGACACTCTTGGGTCACCACAGGACCCGCCCCACCTGAATTTGGACTAGGCCCGTGGAGAGAAAATCCTCCGGCCATTGTCATGGACTCCGAACCAGAGGAGTATGTAGAAGAACCCAGCGAAGAAGAAGCACCGGCATTAGCAGCGGCTACGTCTCCGGTTGCACACAAGGTTGTCACGTTCAGAGCCCCTGCTTTGACAACCCCCCAGATATCGATACAATCCACAGCTACTGTCATCCCATCCCTTCCACCCATGTCTACCATCGCCGCTCAGCTCCCAGATCCTGCCCCACCAGCCCCAGTGGCGGCACCACCAAATATCCCTCCCCCATCCGGACGATTATCAGGAGTGCTTCCCCAGACGTTCACCGGGGACCGCTCACAGAGCAAAAAATTCATGCTGGAGTTCACGACCTTTAAGAACTTCAACCATGACGTCCCACAAATTGTCAACCCATTTCAACGGGCCAATTTGTTCCTCTCTCTGATTCGAGGGGATGCGGTTGACGACTGGACCATGGAACAGCTGGAATGGCTGAACGAACAAGTTGAGAGTGGGCGTCGTACCGTGAGTGAAGGTCTTTGGGAGACCATTGCGGAACGGTTTAAGGATGCCTTCACGGATGGGCAGGCCAAGCAGAAGGCCGCCCGAGAACTCAAGTCCCTTAGGATGGAAAAGGGAGAGTTGGATGCATATGTCGCTAAATTCAGAAGTCTCGCAAATAGGGCTGGCTATGACACAGATGAGGAGGCCACATTGGACCTCTTCTCACAAGGATTGCCCAACCCCCTGGTCAAAAACATAATCCAGTTCCACCACCCCATGACTGGGACACTTGGGTCGACGCCGCCCGACGACAACAACAAGACTACCTCGACTTCCAAACGCGCTTTGGAGTTGATACCAAAAAGGGAAAGACGCGAGACCAATGGAAAGCGGCTTTCGGAGTAAAGTCCCCCCAGCATGCCCAGAAGGATCCAAATGCCATGGATACCTCCGCAGACCGCGCCCGAGCCTGGGCAGCGCTCACAGAAGATGAACGACAGACGCTGATGAAAGAAGGACGGTGCTTCCGCTGTAGAGCACTGGGACATATGTCCCGAGACTGTCCAAAGAAGGGAGTACGCGTCACGGCTGCAACCACCACAGCCGAAGCCCCCATTCATAACAACCCACCCACTGTGGACAAACGATCAAAAGAAGAGAAGGCTCAGGATATATGGGCTAGTATGATGAAGGAGAGCGAAGAAGTGCGCGCCCTCTTAGTAGAGAAGGCATTTACGAAGAAGGATTTTTGTTAGGCTCAAACCCATCGGCCTGGGCACGAGCACTCCATGTCACCTCTGTGTATGCTAGTTGATTCAAGTCATTAAAAATACCAGTTCATTTTGAAACTACACAGAGGACGGCCGACCGAGATATATTAGTGGACTCTGGAGCCACAGACAACTTCATTCACCCGCGACTAATTAAAACAATGGGCCTGGGAAGACTGGAACTTCCCCAAGAAAAAAATATCTGGAATATTGATGGAACGGCCAATCGTGCAGGCAAGATCACCCACTACACGGATCTACAAGTCCAAGTTGGGGAAATAACAAAGACCATTCGCTTCCTGATCACAGACCTAGGAGATGAGGACCTTATCTTGGGTTACCCATGGCTTGCAGCCTTCGAACCAAAGATAAACTGGGCTGATGCAACTATGGATAAAGACTCGTACCCAACAATTATTACGTCGCTAGGGTACGATTATGCGATCTGGCATCCAGTAATAAAAGCTGTGCGTACAGAGGAAGACCCCGGCTACTGCTATGTCACCAAAGCATCAGAGTTGGCCCAGAAGGCGGTACAGGGACAGACCGAGAAGACCTATCGCGAGGTGGTGCCGGACATTTACCAGTGACATTGGAAAGTCTTCTCCGAGGAAGAGTCACACCGCTTTCCTCCAGAACGACCATGGGATCACGCCATCGACCTTCTCCCTGATACACCGGCCGCCATAGACTGTAAAATCTACCCTCTGTCCCAGTCTGAACAAGCCGCACTTACGGAATTCCTGGAAGAACATCTGGCCAAGGGATATATTCGCCCATCCAAGTCGCAGTATGCCTCGCCCTTCTTCTTCATCAAAAAGAAGGATGGCAAACTGCGACCTGTCCAGGATTACTGAAAGATCAATGTGTACACTGTAAAGAATGCCTACCCCCTGCCACTGATCTCCGAACTCATTGACACCATGAGAGACAAGTCCCTCTTCTCGAAAATGGACGTACGATGGGGCTACAACAATGTCAGGATCAAGGAAGGCGACCAATGCAAAGCGGCATTTAAGACAAATCAAGGGCTGTTTGAGCCGAACGTCATGTTCTTTGGCCTTACAAATTCCCCGGCAACGTTTCAGTCCATGATGAACCACATATTCCGCGACCTCATTCTTACTGGAGAGGTCGTGGTCTATATGGATGACATCCTTGTAGCCACCTCAGACGACCTAAACCATCACCGACAACGAGTACACCAGGTGCTAGATATCCTACAGGAACACGACTTATACCTTAAACCAGCCAAGTGCTCCTTTGAACAGCGGAGCGTCGAATACCTGGGAGTCATTCTAGTGGGAGGACAAGTATGCATGGATCCCATCAAAGTGCAAGGAATTCGAGAATGGCCTGTACCGACCTGTGTCAAAGACGTCCGATCATTCATTGGATTCTGTAACTTCTACCGACATTTTGTCAAGGGATTTTCTGGCGTTGCACGGCCGTTAAATGATCTCTTAAAGAAGGACGTACCATGGCATTGGGAGGCCGTGCAGCAGCAGGCATTTGAGCAGATTAGAGACATCGTCGGCTCAGAGCCAGTACTCATTCAACCCGACCTGAGCCGCCCCTTTGAACTGGAAGTAGACGCCTCTCGCTTCGCGAATGGAGCAGTACTGTACCAAAGAGATGCCACGCAGACGCTTCACCCAGTGGCATATTACTCCGAGACTTTCTCGCCGGCAGAACGAAATTATGATATCTGGGATAGAGAACTCCTAGCTATTATCAAGGCTTTGCGACACTGGAGGCCTTACCTAGCAGGAACTCCCCATCAGACGATCATCTACACTGATCATTCCAACTTGCTGTATTGGAAGGAACCCCATAAAATTAGCCGACGCGTAGCGCGAGAGGTTTTGGAACTCGAAGAGTATAACTTCACCCTAAAACACATCGCAGGAAGTCAAAATGCAAGAGCGGATGCATTGTCACGAAGGCCGGATATGCATACCGGGGAGGATGACAATAATGACATTATTGTCCTTCCTGAGGAAGTGTTTGCGAAGACCGCCGTAGTCAGCCTCCATGACATGGACCTATGGGCACAAGTGTCACAAAACATGAACCAGGAACTATGCCGCTCATGGGCCGAGGCGCACAATTTGAAGGAATTAAACGGCCTTTGGTGGAAAGATGGGGATCGACTCGTTGTCACCGGTGGCGACAACATTAAGAGGGGGGTGATCCATTTTCACCACAATCTTCCCTCCGCTGGCCACCCAGGCATTGCTAACACCTATGCCCTTGCCAAACGCGACTACTGGTGGCCCAACATGAAAAAGGACGTTGAAAGTTACGTGCAGGGATGTGCCGCATGTCAAGCAAACAAAGTGAACACACACCCAAAAGTCCCGCAAATACAACCTATTACCCCCATATCGTCGACCCCTTTCCAAACCATTGCGATGGACTTCATTGTTAAACTACCTGAGTCACTGGGCTTTGATACCATCCTTACGATCACCGACCATGATTGTTCCAAGGCGGCCCTGTTCATACCCTGTAATGAGACAATCACAGCAGAAGGAGTGGCAAGACCGTACCTGGACCACGTATACCGACACTATGGTCTCCCCAAAAAGATCATATCCGACAGAGATACCAGGTTTACATCCACGTTTGCCAGAGCCCTGTGTAAAACACTGGGCATTGAACAGAACATCTCTACGGCCTACCATCCACAAACAGATGGACAGTCTGAATGGACGAACCAATGGTTGGAGCAGTATCTTCGGTTCTGGTGTAATGAATGACAAAACGACTGGGCAGAATGGCTGTCGACGGCGGAGTTTGCACACAACTCATGGCCCAGTGGAACGACAAAAGCCACCCCCTTCTCCCTTATCATGGGCTGGACCCCACGTACCACGTGGATGGATAAACCCACCAACGTCCCTTCGGTAACCCAACGAATGCACCAATGGGAAGACTTACGACAATCGGCCAATGAAAATCTAGCAAAAGCACAGCAGGCCCTAGCCGCGCAGCCAAGCACGTTCACACCTTATCAGCCCAATGACTGGGTCTGGCTCGAGGGAAGGAACATTCATATGTCACACCCCTCAGCCAAACTAGCGCCCCGACGTCACGGACCCTTCCAGATAACAAGGAAGCTGTCAGATGTGTCGTATGAACTGCGATTACCGCCCAAATGGAAGATTCATCCTGTCTTCCATGCCAAGCTTCTGACGCCATACAAGGAAACGTCCCTTCATGGGGAAAACTTCCCAAGACCCCCACCTGACCTTATCGATGGAGAAGCGGAATGGGAAGTGGAGCGCATTCTAGACTCAATGAGAAAAGGCCGAGGGCGCAAGATGCACTACCTAGTCAAGTGGAAGGGATTCCCAGACTCTGACAGTTCGTGGGAGCCAGCCGGGAATATCTTTGCCCCGGTCCTTATCTCGGAGTTCCATACCCGGCACCCAGAAGCGCCCAGGGATGATTAAAAGGAACAACCCCAGACCCCAGTTGAAGCTCCCCAGTACATGCTCCCCCAGCAACGTCCTACCACCATACAAACAATCATGTCTTTCATCGCTGCCAACGCCACTGTCGACGCCTTCACCGCCACCACCGTAGGTGTCGAGAATTTCCCCTCCGCCCATCCCTCTACACGTCCCTCTTCACCCATTGACTACAAGGCTGCCGAAGCTTGAGTCAAGAACCAATCCCCCAATCCCAACAATGACTTCAAACACTGTGAGGAGCCGCACCCAAACAACCTGGTGGGTATGGAATCGGACGACGAGGTCCCCGAGTTCCCTTTCTTCCTGAACAACCCTAACTCCTCCACGTACTATCCACTGGAGATCACCATGGGCGACGGAACCGTTGCCATCGCCAAGTACATCTTCTATACCAATGGAGGGATGGATGTCGCTGGGTGTATGAAGAAGGACGGCCCAGTTTATGGAGCTCCGGTCTACCTGGAGGAAAGGTATACAGGTCGCCTACATCACACGATGACCGATGAACAGCTGGGGCACTTAGCTGCCGAAGATTCACGAGCCTTTGCCATTGACGAAGTACTGAGTGATATGCGGCTCCTGCGCCTCAAAGCTGAGGTAATGAGGCTGCGGAAGAATCTAACTCTACGCAACACACTCAACCGACAGTACAAAGAACACGCCAAGATGATGGCTCGGTTAACCAACGGGATGTTCCAAATCGAGCAGGAGCTAGTGGAGATTCGAAAGAGGTTGGAGAAGGGGGATGCATATCAGACAATTGCTGAGAGGTACGCTGACACCTATGCCCGACCTCTCCCACCGTGAACACTAGGGGCTGCCCCGGTGCTACTGCCGAACCGATTCGAGATGCCGCGCCTGCACGAGAACCCTCGAGGAGAGACATGCTGGAGGTGCGACAGTAAGTACCACATCAGCTGGAACTGCCCCCTCAACCGCAAGTGGTGCCGGCACTGTCGCAGCAACCTGCATTGGAGCAGGTTCTGTATTTTCCGCCGAGTAGGGGTTGCGCCGATGATCACCAACCCGTCTGGATGGTGTGGCAAGTGCCTGCGTCACAATGCAGGACATCGGGAGTTGGATTGTCCCATTCACGACTTGTGCCGCCTATGTGGGCAACGTGGCCCTTACGGGTTTCTCCAGACTCACCAGTGCCCCCAAGATGCGGATAAGGAGAATTATACGATGGACGATTGTAATGTAGCTGATGATTATCTGGAGCTGGTGCAGGATGATGACGGTACGAGTCGTTTCTAGCCGGGTCTGCTAGAACCAGAAGAGGGGGTGATGTTACAAACCCCGTCTTCGCCCGTATTCTTTTTCTTGCCCAACGACGATCCCTCTCTACCGCCCACACTCCATTACCAGATCACGTCTCCATCGTGGGATCCGTCACATGCCCTTCGTCCTTCCCCGTGACTGTCTTGTTTGCTCATGTTTACTATTCATATCCTCGTTATCACTTATCTTCCTTATCATACGACCGGACACTTACTTAGTACCCTATCAGAAGCTAGGCTTTACGCCCTCCGCTTTCGGATATTCGGACCCACTTGATTCCGCGTTCTTATCTCGTAGGCGCTCGCTGAATTACGTATATAAGTCCACTGTAGCTACCTTGTAGACCTCAGACTCGACTTATTGAATACATCGGTGTTTGTCTTCTGGACTTCCCCTTGAAACCTTTGACTCGATCCTCTCAGTGCTTTTGGCACTTTCCGCTTAACATCGTCATTGGGGACAGCCCCTTTGACTTTGACTCATCCCCTTGAAACTCCAAGAAGCCCTATTGGCCTCTTATCTGAATACACGTACGAAGCTGTCGCACAAGTCGTGCAGAACGTCTCACACCGGACGTAACAAGCTATCCTTACAACAATGATCCTGCAAAGGTACATACATACAGAGCAGTTCCCACTTGTAATTCTACATGTTTATCCTCGAACCGTGCTCGATCAGCCATTTCTTGGTCTCCACATGTCCATTGTTTGCCGCTGCCTGCAGAGCATATCCATAATGGCCGCCCTTTGCATTGACATCAGCGCCATGGTCTAGCAGCCATTTCGCCATCTCCAAATTGCCATTGTCTGCTGCTGCGTGGAGAGGATATCCACACTCGCCGCCCGTCGCATTGACATCAGCTCCATGGTCTACCAGCGATTTCATCATCTCCACACGTCCACTGTATGCCGCTGCATGCAGAGAATATCCAAAAAAGCCACCTGTCGCATTGACATCAGCTCCATGGTCTACCAGCCATTTCACCATCTCCACATGTCCATTGCGTGCCGCTGCGTGCAGAGCATATCCAAAATAGCCACCCTCCGCCTTGACATCAGCGCCATGGTCCACCAGCCATTTTGCGATCTCCATTTGGCCAGTTGCGCATGCCGCTTGCAACAGTGTATCATAATAGCCACCTCTAGAATACACACTCCCAGGTTGCTGAATCCCCAGATATTCTACCAGCCACAGGAAGCCGCAGCGTGCCGCATAGTATATTGGGTGCACTGAAGTGTCTTTTGTCCCCCATGCAAAGGGCTTGTCCGGGTCACATATTCCAATCCAAGCTAGGAGATGGGTCTTGTCTGGGTCAAACAAAGTTTCCATTCCATCTCGTACATCCAAGGAGACATCCTCAAATTGTGCGTGATTGACCCAGTGTTCTGCCGCATATCGAGACAACAGGAAGTTCTCGATAGTATTGGTGTCCGTGGTCCCGTCGAATTCTAGCAGCATGCTCAGGCATGTCTGTGCAAGCACTCTATGCGATTCTTTGGGGAGAACGTGATAGCGCCTTTCCGTCGATCCCGCCAGCCGGTCTGACGTCAAATATTCCCGCACAGAGAAGTGCGCAAATTGCACAACACGGGTCTCCTTTCCTCTGTTATCGACGTGATTGACAATGACAACCAAGCTGGAGCATGTAGACAGTACAGCTCCGTTAGAGTCCAGGTTTCGCCAAGTTACGTCATGCTTTGGTAGATTGCCAGCCTCGAAATCGATTTCAAGCATCGTTGCAACCTCCTCGACTCTGGAGTGGACGAGCAGAGAACGCAAGGCATTGGAACAGGCAACGAGCAAATTTCCAATCATTATCTTCAATCCTCCATAGCGTGACCTCATATGTTTCATCCAGTGTTTTTGGGAGTGAATCGAGCATCGAAGAGAAATTCCTCGGTTGACAATGACATAGTGTCTCCAGTTGGCAGAATACTAGGGCTGCGCGCCGTACCCGTAGCTTACGGTATGACGGTGCCATACCCATACCGTGCCAGCTCAAGTCAATCATCGAGACGGACGGTTACGGGTATGGAAAACTATGGCAACAGGGACCGGCCAGCTCATTTTCTCGGTTTGTGCCGCGATTTGTAAGCAGCTGGGTGCGAAAGCCAATCAAGGACCTCGAGAACTCTTCTTTTTTACTTTGGAATATTTTTCATCACAGTCAGAAAACGAAGACAATGATTATGATCATTGAGGCTGTAGAATAAAGTTGTGCAGATGAAAAGGAGAGCAGGCCATGTCCAAGGCCATGTTAAGAAAACTGGATTAAAAAAACTAAATGAATAGTACTTAAAGTAGTTGGTAAGATGAACTGAGTGTGTTTGTTAGGAACAGAAAAAAGGAATGGAACAGCTAGTGATTAAAACACCAAAGAGTAAGTAGGAATAGGAGCAATACACATTAATTGTTTGGCAAGAATGGCCTGGGCCACCATTAGAGGGCTGGGGAGTCAATGGAATGAATCAAGGACCCTTGTGATTAGAGATCACCAAGGGTTTTCATACCCGCGTGAGTAAGCACCATGTGTTTTGCTGGGTACAGGTACAGGTATACAGCTCCCAACCTGTGGAAACCTGTACCTGTGCAGCGGGTTTGGCGGGTACAGGTGCCCATTATGCATTGACAAGATCAGTAGAATTTCCAAGATAAAACAGATCTGCAGCCCCAAAAGGACAAGATATCATCTGATGTATGCTACAGGTAGGGCATAGCACGAGTCCGGGTAACTCGCGAGTTTTTTGAGTAGAGCCGTGGGAAAACTCGCGGGTATTGATACTCGCGGATCCGGGTGATCCGTGGGAAAATACTCATGCGGATCCGGGTATTAATTTTGGCACCCCGGGTACCCGCACGGGTACTCGCGGAATACTCGTGGGAATATTATTATATAAAATTATTTTTTTGCTAGGCTTATCAACCTAGAACAGAAATGGTTGAAACATGGATTGAACCTAAGACCTCCAGGAACAAGCTCGGTCCGGTGCTCTAACCACTAAGCCACCCAGCCTCACTAGTAAAGACACACAATATATTATATATAGGGTTATGCAGAATTGATTTTATCACTTGTATCTAATTAATTGTGAACGCATTTTGATCTTATCACTTGTATTATCTTAGATGTATATCTTTAGTATCTAATTAATTGTGAACGCATTTTTGATCTTATCACTTAGATGTACATCCTAAGTATCTAATTAATTGTGAACGCGTTTTTGATCTTATCACTTAGATGTACATCCCAAGTATCTAATTAATTGTGAACGCATTTTTGATCTTATCACTTGTATTAGATGTATATCCTAAGTATCTAATTAATTGTGAACGCATTTTTGATCTTATCACTTGTATTAGATGTATATCCTAAGTATCTAATTAATTGTGAACGCATTTTTGATCTTATCACTTGTATTAGATGTATATCCTAAGTATCTAATTAACTGTGAACGCGTTTTTGATCTTATCACTTAGATGTACATCCTAAGTATCTAATTAATTGTGAACGCGTTTTTGATCTTATCACTTGTATTAGATGTATGTCCTAAATATCTAATTAACTGTGAACGCGTTTTTGATCTTATTACTTAGATGTACATCCCAAGTATCTAATTAATTGTGAACGCATTTTGATCTTATCACTTGTATTAGATGTATATCCCAAGTATCTAATTAACTGTGAATACATTTTTGATCTTATCACTTAGATGTATATCCTAAGTATCTAATTAATTGTGAACGCGTTTTTGATCTTATCAATTAGGCGTGATCCCGGCATCTCTGTACCGACGCGTGCCGACGCGTGCATTCTTAAGCCTACCTTCCTAGATAGGAAGGCAATGCACGGTCCAATCGGCGCGCCCCACACTTCGCGTTTTTTCGCGTTTTTTCGCATTTCTATAGATATTGTAACTGATTCTTGTTTTATTTTGGATCGGATGCATGATCTGACTTGAAACTTCGTGGGATTGTAGTAATATATATATTCTTTCTGTGTATGCAAGATGAAGATCTCTGGCTGCCTCAAACCTTACAAGTAAACCTACGAGTATACCCACGAGTACTCGGATCCGTGCGAGTATAGGACTCGCGGCTCCGGGTGATCCGTGGGAACATACTCATGCGGATCCGAGTATGGGATTATCTAATCTAAATACCCACGAGTTCGGATCCGGGTAACTCACGAGTGCACTCGTGCTAGGCCCTAGCTACAGGGTATCTTTAGATATGTTCTAGTGTTATCTTACAAAATATCAAAGCAGATCAACAGTGCAATGTAAAATAAAAGTGTTATCAGTGATCCATTTTCTTGAAAATCATGATGCATCTGTTTTATTAACGCGTGATCAATTATGCCAGTCTGGCACTATCTAAAATACACTCTAGAATACTTACGACTATTCTGTAATCTAATCATTAATTTATCCTACTGAAACAAGGCCCGCGTGTATCTACAAGCTGCATGGGGCAGTGACTATATTGCATCGCATAGACCAGCATATTGTCTGATCTCCTTCCTATTAAGGAAGGTTGACTTAAATGCGCAGAAATGTGCATCCAGGGACTAGGACAGCCGCGCTTGTATGAAATGAAACCAGAATAATAAAATAATAATGTAAATAAAGAATAAATTTAATCTTCTGAATGTAAAACAACAATTTTTGAGGGACCTTGAGTAGCCATAAATGATCACGTTGTATCCAAGTGTGTATCTCCTAGACTGGGATGGCCCGGGCCGATTGTCTGAAATGTGCAATGCAAGTAAAGAACTTGCACGCGTTTCATTTTATGGGTAACATGGGTATCAAAACAAATATAGAGGGGTTCCCCCTATCATTAACTATGCACCCATCAATTTATTTTGCATTCTGTGTGGTTATCTGACAGGTTTTTCATCAATGTTCTATTACATCCTTTCTAATCATCCCTGTATATTGGGGTGGATTTTAGTTGCACTTGTATAAAGTTGAAACCAGAATAATAAAATAATAATGGAATATTGAATTATCTTAATCTTCCAAACATAAAACAAGAGTTATTGAGGGATCTTAAGCAGCCACAAATGAACACATTGTGTATCTTCTTGGTCTGGGAAGGCCTGGGCCAGATATCTGAAATGCGCAATGCAAGTAAAGAACTTGCACGCATTTACACAGGTAACCCACAGGTTTACCTGTACACGGGTATGGGTACAAGTACAGGTACCAATGAAGGCACCCCAGGGTTATCCCTGGCATTCACTACTGCTGTCTTGATCCCTCATGTAGATTGTCAAGTATTGTACACTTAAAGGGGCTGTAAAATAGCCCCAAGAATCCATCCCATTCAAGAAATGCCCCCATCCATTGCTTTATCACCCTCTCTACACTGAATATGAGGAGAACAACTTACAGTCTTTCCAAACAAAAATCAATACAAACAGTGAAAAAAATAGAGTCTCTGAGGTCCTCAGTCGTCTTTCTCACTCAGCTGCTTACAAATCGCGGCATTGTCGCGGCAACTGAGCTGGCCGGTCCCTGTTGCCATAGAAAACGCCGTCCGAACCCGTCAAAAAACGGCCATAGACAGCATTAGACGGCATGGACAGCAGGGCTTTAATCTTGTCATTAAGCCACCAAAACTCCCCCACTATAGTATCTTTACCTATTTAGATAGTAGATAAGTGTTAGCTATGTGAAACAGGCATGAGGCGCAGCATACTGACTGTAAGGTTAGCGGGTTAGGCTAGACAAAGAAAGTTACTTCAGAGGTTAGAAGAACTCTATATTAACTATACTACTGACCTAGACAAAGAAAGTTCTATACAAGAACGTCAGTCTAATAGTAAAGTAGATAGTAAAGAGAAACTTACACTTCAGAGGTTAGAAGAACTCTGAAGTGAAAGAGACGAAACAGACACCCTTATATACAATCCAAGGGATGGTCTGTGCACTGGGAATAAGTCCACAAGTGCCGGACAGAGTCCAAACAATAAACAAGAGAGATAAAGGCCATTGGCCAATACAGAAATCACATGTTACATGGTGCATCAGTCAGCTACTGCGGAATGTGAGAAAGAAAGTAATAAAGATATAGTAAAAGTCCGAAACTCCGGAATCTAATCTAATGTCCAAGTAGCTAATCTAATCACCTGATGCCTGAAGCATCACCGAACATCTTCTGTGTTCAACAAGCTAAATATGGTAAAGATAAGAGATAAGATAAACTAACTAATACTCACTTCAGTTTATGTGGTCAAAACTGAAGTGAACATGTACAGAATAGTGACCTTTTATACTGCTCAGAGGAGCATGACAATAAGTAGAATAAATATAGTTATTTAAATGTGACAAGACAGAAGGAATGTGTTGTGTGTGCAATGTCTCTGAATCAATTATCTGACGCACTTTAGATTATCTTATCATAATCATAAGATCGAGTCCACCCAGGAGCCCGGCTGTCCGGTCTCTGGTCCTAGTTGCAACTGGCCCATCTCAACAGCATATTATGGATTATGGAGTAGATTAGATTAGTGGATAGGGCACGATCTCCCTCCGTTGCCTGACAAGAAGCAGTTGCATCTTGCACACACACAAGCTGATACTGCACTGGGTCGTTGAGCTGTCTATTAGTCTATATATTTGATTTTTTTGCCTTATTGTAATTGAATTTTGGTCTGCCAGAGTCCAGTTGGAGGTATGCTCACATTTAGGAGTTGCCTTGTGCAAGCCTGAATATAGTTTTTGGATGCCCCCTTTTGGGGCATGTTTTGGTATTGCTTCTCTGATGTCTCTTTTGTGATAATGTACCTACAATTACATTTATTGAGGGAGTTCATGTTCCAGTATGCCCTGTTTACACTAATCACACTCACAGAAGCAAATGCAATGCTTGAAGTCCCTCTATGAGTTTCAGATTATGGCTGGTAAAGTAGATTGTTGGGTATTGTACTCATAAACTACATAAAAAGGTGTAGAATAGCCATAAGAATACACCCACTCATTGTTTTATCACTCTGAGCTTCTTGCTCATGCTACCCTGGTCAACTTTATTTTCTCTAGTAATACCGTCTACTACCGTATACCGTAAAACGGCCATACCGTACCCGTACCGTACCGTCAGCGATCCGGTGAGTACCAAAAACGGAAAGTGTACGGGTCAGCCGTACCCGTCCTTCACCGTCAAATAGACGGCCGTCACCGTCAAACGGACGGCGCGCAGCCCTACAGAATATCCATCTGAACCTACGCCACGACATGAATAATGATCACGAAATAACTATTCGTTTTGGTTTGAAGCTTACATTCCATTTGCCTTTTCCGAGAGCGTATTGATCACGAGTTCCTTTCTCTCCGCCTCCCACACACTCATCATGGGGTCCGTGTTGACGGTTGAGTAGATATATTCGGAGATATCCCGCGCTTGCCCGCTTTTTGCATGAATGGATAAAGAATGTTGCGCCAGCTCAGTAAAAGCTTTCTGAATATCTGGTTCGGGACGGCTAGTAATGCAGATCCTTAAATTTGCGAGGCGAAGGCTGACGAGGTCTTTGATAAGGTCCAATACTTCTTCGCGTTTAGACGGCATTCCAGAGAGGGGACATTCATCAAGGGCATCAATGATGATGTACATCGCGTCCTGAACGGGTGTTGCAAGCATGGCCTTCAAAGTCTCCACAAGAACCTTCTCCTCAGGCTGCTTCTGGCCATTACCATGTTTCGAGTACAATTCAGAGACGACGCTACGATAGGCATCTGACTGGGAACGGAACTGTGTCAAGAGAGAGGACAGTAGACCACGGATATTTTGCTCTTCCTTGTCTCTAAAGTCGCCATAAAAGTACGCAAAACAGGCAGATCCAGCAGAACATAGACGCTGGAAATCCTCAACGATGGTGGAACTGTCCACCCAAATGAGTGCTGGTGATACTCTATAGGGCTAGGCGAACATACCAAAGGATGCTCTTGCCAGAGCCCACTTTCAAATAAAGACCATCAGCAACAAGAAGCACTCAAATAGCGCAGTCACCCTACCATTGCAATTTAACCACAAAAGCGAACCCTCCGACTTACATTCCTTGAATGTTTCGCCTTCAACGAACCACTTGGCAGTTCCTTCATGGTAAAGTTTGCGCGCAATGTTGTGATTTGTAGATGGGTCAGGAGGCGACAGCCACATCTGAATATTCTTGTCCATTTAGTCATCTGCAAAGAATGCCTCAGCTGGCTTGTCTATAATGTTACTACGAAAGGGATGACGAACACATCATCTTGTTCACGGTACCAAACGTGTGCGCCGCTACAGTGAGAGACTCTTCCTGGGTCAATTTGTCCAACCTCTGAAGGGCATCCTGGACCTCATTATCCCCTATCAGAATCCGTCCGTACGCCCCTACCAAACGGTTAATTGCGGGAACATGAAAACGGTAGTTCACTCACTGAGTCGTCCTTGTCGAATCTGTTTCGTCGCCAGAGCGAGGACGGCAAGCAGTCCCGCCATCGTCTTGACAAGGATCTCAACCATGGACTCAGTAAAGGGGGTCTCAGGGGAAGTGTATATCTTGAGGCGGATGAGAAAGCGTTGCATGGAATCAAAGAGGTTGAGTAGAGAATCGTAATTATCACTGATCTTCTTTGATGCCTTGGAATGAAGGTGAGATAACCGGTTAGAAGCAAGGGAGGGAGATACGGACAGAGAGAAGGACATCAATGGCAGAAAATATGGCCTGTGTGGGTGGAAATACCTGAAAAATAGATTTATATATCGGAAGTCGGTCATAAAGAATGGGCCACATCAATTAGGACTCACCAAACCAATACCATTTACAAGCGGTGCGCAGTTCGAGAGGGCGAGGAGTATATTCACGGTTGGTTAAAGTCCCCTTAGAAGCCGCGTCTTGCGATTGCCGTTCCGGAACTTGTTAAACAGAGAGGTTCCTCCTCGAAGTACGTCGATCACGGCGTCCGCAGTGTCACATCCTTTCAGCTTATTGAGAAGCTGGTGTTCAGACAGGTTTATGCCTGTGTTTGTAAGATACTGATCCAGAGCAGCATCTAGGATGAGCTTGAAATGAGAAGGGGAGGCAGTTGTGGGAATGTGTGTACGAGGAGCCGAAGACATGACGTTATACTGGGTTATGAGCGACAAGAGGATCCCTGGGAAAGGCGACGAATGGTTATCGATGGTTTATGTATAGATAGCCGCCATAAGACGAAGATAAACGCTGGGATATAGAGGAGGCAACATAGATACTGTATCTAAGATACGTTTCAAGTGGTGTTTTAGACTAGTGAAACTGAACGTTGCAGATGAGGCACCAGAACGGGCCATGACTGATGTTTCCTCAGCCCTAATGCTAGATGATCAAGGTACGAGGATCTCGAGATGAATTCATTGCAGTTAGCGCTACTAACCTGTGTAGAAAACTCGTGTAGAACTTGTCCTATATCAATTATTCGGCTAGCCTTGCTCACAAGCACATTCTCAAAATATCTAGAGTTTGACTGAGTATCTATTCAACTACAAGTGGCTGATCTAACAACACAACAAGTCTAATACTACTAAGGCCCGGTAAGGCGTTCTGCTCATCCCCCTTCTGATGAAGGCACAGCCATGCGACGGCAAGCAAAGCCGCCCAAACTTCCGTCCATGACAGCAAATACAAACAAAAACACGACGAGCACGATCCTAAACCTGCTTCCCGTCACACCTACACCTACCCCTACACCTCGACGCACTCCTACCGGCACGTCCGAGCCTAGCTTCCAGTCTCGACTAGCAGACAATGGGGAACCCTTAGCGCCAGCTTCATCGACAGCAACTATTTCTTCAGGTGTAAGTTCCGCTAGTTGAGGGACGGATAGGTACTCGTCTAATCAACAAGTGCCCACTTCAGGATCACCTGACCCGGTGTACCTCCGATCCTAGCTGCGATCCTAGCGAGTACGAGGTCGACGGGTCCACCAGGAAATGTTGTAATAGGACTTCCATATAAAAAAAAGCCCCGTTTGTCGTTACTTGGCGTAACTAGGATGGAAGAGGGGGAGGGTGGGGAGTCAGAACTTACACGAGGCTGCCGTAAGCTTCGGTCACAATACCATGCTTCGCTGAAAACTCCAGCACGTCCTTCCACGAAGCGTAATTGTACGGATGAAGCCGGATCGGGTCATAAGGGAACATTCAGCCTTGGGACTTTAAACACCCCCCCCCTCTCTCTCTCCCGCACATGGTTCACAGCAGGGACCCTCTTTCCCGTCTTGACGATGCACTGTAATAGATCCAGGCAAAAATTGCTAACCCCAATACTCCTACCAGAGATGAGGAGGGCTAGATCTCCTAGAAAAGAAAAAGAAAGACATACTTGGCAAGCCCAGCATCCTTCACTTTGTTCATCTCATCCCAAAGTCCCTCAACATCATCATTTTCAACACTCCATATTCCATGAACAAGATACAAATCAAGATGTTTTAATCCCAACTAGAAAATGGAGGCGGTGGGTTAAATTGGGTTTGGTCAGCTCAAAGGTGTGTGTGTGTCGTACCTTTTGCAAACTAGAATGTACTTCCCCCGACACCACACCACCATCATACTTAGTCGTGACCCAAACATCCTCTCGCCCGAGCCTGCTCTCACGTTTCGCCTTGCCGATGAACTGCTCCGTTCACATAGACCGTTTTTTTTTTCCAAAAGAAAATCCCCCCGAAAATATATCATTTAGCTCTGGACGCGAAACGCAAATAATAAAAATAAAAAAGACCCAAACGCACTGGCGGCTGTGTTGAGGTGCGAAAATCCCGCTTCTAGTGCTTGGTCCACGATTTAGGTCACGTCCTGTGTACAGTCGTTGATAATGAACATGATCATGTCATTTTTGTCAGAGCGTGTACCTCGAACTTGAATTTAGAGGCCGTACTAAATGCAAGTTCTGGAATCTATACTCCCATGGGCCCTTTGCTTGGAGGAGGGGGGGCTGATGGGAACCACGCGACGCGTTTGTTTTTGTATGTTTGTTGAACGGTACAGAGATGACATAATTGTGATTGCTTAGATAACACAAGTGATGACTTAATGAGATGCTTAGCATATACATCTTCGAACGCTCATCACTGAAATCAAGCTAAGATGAGAGTCCATTTCCAGAGATCTCGAGCAGAGCACAAAAGTAATTCAGGAGACGAGAAAAATTGGTGGTAAGTTTTGTGTTGTGTTTGTGTTTCCTGCATTTGTTGTTTGATGTGGTTGTCAATAGGAGCGTCTGACGAGACATTGGCATCAATGGGCTGATATTAGCTGTAGAAATTATCTACCGACGGCTCAAAGTTCCTGAAATACAGCTGGGAAATAAAAAATGGGAGTAGCTGGGGACGCCCAATGGCGCTGAAGGGTGAACTCACCGCCGTGTGGAGACGGACTGCTTTGCCGGTGTGCATGGGCAATTTAATTTTAATCAACGTGGAGCATGGCGTGAGTCACTGAGAACGCTGAGAACATATGTACCCTTCAGATAGCCGATGGAAATGGTCCTGCACGCGTACAAGCACAAGAACTCCGGTGTAAAGTCTACCGTATAACAGGGCAGAAGAGAATTTAGAACGGCTATCTTTATGTGAACCCACCATCAACTTGAAGTCCATCTGCTTGGCTCTACCTACACTAGTGTCTACTTCAGTTCTGTCTACATCTACATGTGATTAGATCCATGTCTCTCCAGCATTGCGATCTCAGCACCAAATCAGAAACTCCCTGGTGGCCTGACCGGTGGATTTCGTATCAAACCCCCCTCACGAGCACGCTCAACTCTACAGAAGCATCATCTGCTCTCTGCTACTTGGGACCTTTTCCAGCTCCTCTGCACTTTCTGTCTCCTTTACTGATCATGTTAATCTCCCTCTTTGCCACTATATTTGGTACCTCCATCTGCCTCGCGTACCCTGGCCCTGTCTCCAACCCTCTTAGCACCATCTATGATCGTCGTGTTTGTGGTACAACTATTTCAGAAGAGACGCTCATTGCGGCGGAGAAGCATTTTGCAGAGAACAAAGTGAATTACGTTACTCAGGTGGAAGGTTCTTCACACAATACGACGATCTCGGTATACTTCCATGTCATCAGTGCAGATGAGACGTATGAACGCGGATATCTCTCGTTAGTTTCATTGTTATTCAGTATCTGAGCGTGCACAGACTGATTCACTGTTTCATTTACCAGTGATAGTCAAGTCCGGTCTCAAGTTGATGCCCTCAACTCTGCCTATGTTGATACTGATCTCTCGTTCGATCTCGTCGAAGTGAACCACATTGTGAACGTTGACTGGTTTGAAAACGCCAGTCCTGAAACAAGTCAGCAGAGTGAAATGAAGCAAGCCCTTCGTCGGGGTGGTGCAGGAGACCTTAACATTTATACTGTCGGGTAAGCATCAAGTCTCAGGTTTAGCTTGCGAGACTAAATTCTAGCGCTATGCAGATTCACATCGGGGGAGCGGCTCCTAGGTTATGCAACCTTCCCCTACGACTACAGATACGATTCGCAAGATGACGGCGTCGTTTTCCTCTTCTCTACTATCCCTGATGGGGGGGAGATCGATTATGAGCAAGGCAAAGTAGGAGTGATCTTTTCAGATTTGATGATGTTGACTAGACTAACTGGCACGGCAGACCGCCGTACACGAGGTTGGTCATTGGTTGGGACTGTATCACACCTTCGAGGGTGGTTGTGATGGCGAGGGCGATCACGTCGAAGACACTCCTCCAGAGGCGGCGCCTGCGTTTGGCTGCCCCGAAGGAATTGATACCTGCATTTCACCAGGCCTTGACCCCATCCACAACTTCATGGACTACACAGATGATTCCTGCATGAATCAGTTCACCCCTGGTAAGGACTGCTCGCCTTTTACCGAGAGAAGAGTCTTATTGATTGGGGCGATCTGCTTTAGGTCAAATCGACCGTTTCAAAACTCAGCTTGCTACGTACCGGGGCATCAGCGTCTAATCTATGTGTGGAATCTATCATGATGACATGAACATGCCACCGCCCTTTATATTATCTACCAATGACTGTAGAAGCAATATGTTTTCTGAAACAACTTGCCAAGTTATTCTTGGTGACAAGCCAAAGAGCCCATTTTCTCTCTTATTGAACTAAAGCCACTTGCACGACAAAGCATTTCCTCAAAATCCTGAGAAGGGTGTGCCTTTCATATTCAAAATTCATGAGTATGTAGGGAAGCTTCATGAGTTTGTGGGCCTGGGAAAATGCATCTTCACACAAAGCCTGAGCCAAGAAGGGAGTTCATTGTACTTCCCATAGGCTCAAAGAGAGGATGACGACCAAAACTGGACTTGGCTCCCACAGTTCTGCTATGCTTTGCGCAACTGGATCAGCCCCTATCCCTTCCAGGTTGTGAATCCCAGACCTAAAATATTGCCTCTGATTTCAGTGCCATTGGCTGATGTGGTAGAAGAGGATACCTTGCTAGACCAACCAAAGGTGTTTGTTACTCACTTCAGTTATTGTGGCCAAAAGTGAAGGTCGCTACCGGCCCGTTTCATCATTGCTTGTAGTAGCTAGCCTCATGCAGAATATAAATTGTATTTTTTTAAAAAAAGCTTGAGCCGATGACCACTAATACTGGAGAAAGCTTCACCAGTACAACTATACACTAACAGCCTCAATCCACATCTTAGAATGTCCGGTACACATTAAGCTGGTCTAGCACACGTTGAGCTTGACCTAAAGCGGATCACTAAGACTCTTCTCTCGTCAAAAGGTGAGCATTCCTTACCAGGGGTGAACTGATTCATACAAGAATCATCCGTGTAGTCCATGTAGTTGTGAATAGGGTCCAAACCTGGGGCCTCGCAAGTATCACGGCCTTCGGGGCAGCCAAATGCAGGTTCTGCTTCCGACGGAGTGTCATAAACATAATCACCCTCGCCATCACAGCCATCCTGGAAGGTGTGGTACAGTCCCAACCAATGGCCGACCTGGTGTACAGCGGTCTGCAATACAGAGTCTAGTCAGTATCAAATTTGAAGGAAATAATAGGTCACTCCTACCATGCCTTCATTAAACGGGGGAGGCCCCGCATCAGGGAGAGAAGAATAGAGTAAGACAACGCCATCATTTTTCGTATCGCTTCTGTATGCGTCGGGGAAGGTCGCATAACCTAGGAGCCGCTCCCCCGATGTGAATCTGCATAACGCCAGAATTAGTCTCGCATACCACCCTGAAACTTGATTCTCACCCGACAGTGTAAATATTAAGATCAGCTCCGCTACCCAGATGGAGGGCTTGCTTCATATTAGTTTGCTGTTGTGTACCAGGGCTGGCATTATCAAACCACTCAGCCATCTCAGTGTAATCTAAACGCTCTAATCTGAATGAGAGGCTAGAGTTGGCATAGGCAGAGTTGAGGACGTCCATTTGATTATCGATGTAGCCACGACTGATATCGAAATAGAATAGTGAATCAGTCTCAATGCTCAACTACTACTTAATAATGAAACGAACTCGAGAAATCCGCCTTCAAGTGTCTGATTCCGGCAAATGACATGGAAATATACCTGGAGTGTCACAGTCACAGTGTCTCGATCACCCTTCACCCGAGCGATCTGAGCCAATTTTTCTTCAAATCTACTCTCCATAGCGGTGACCGTATCCTTAGAAACAACTGTGCCACAAACACGACCACTATCAGCAGAACGGAGTGCCAGTGGGTTGGAGACAGGGCCAGGGTATGCAAGGGCAATGGAGGTGCCCAATAGAGCAGCAAAGAAGGAGGTGAGCATCATCAACAAAGGAGACAGCAGGTGCAGAGGAGCTGGAAAGGGTCCCAAGTAGCAGAGAGTAGACGATGCTTTCCGTAGAGCTAAGCGCGCTCGTGAGGGGGTTTTATACGAAAGGCACAGGTCAGGCTACTAGAAACTCTTTCATATAGTCTTGACATCGTGATGCTGGGAAGACAAAGATTAGACCACACGCGAATGTAGCTACATTGAATTGGATGGACTAAAAGTAGACTACTCTGTCAAGCGGCGAAAAGTAATGTGTCCTGTTGTAGTTGGATCCGAGAAACTTGGCGGATTATGTTCGCGTAACGATAGCCACTCGGAATTCTCTTCTGCCCTGTAATGCAGCGATGGTACATACTGTATGATTCCAATTGTCATGGATTCCGGGTGCGGGGATACTGTCACCATGTGAGTATACAAGGTGTCTGAAGGGTAATTGCGGTCAAATTCTCAGTAACGCCGGTAGAAAGGGATATTAATGACGTGCCAGTGTGATAGAGTGGATTGTTCACGCGACGCCAAAACAAGCTGCCACATCTGTGTACGGAACTCCAGCAGGTCAACATGTTCTGTTAGTTAGTTAACTTTGCACGCGACTGATTCACCGCTTACTCTTCGAGGTTCCTCAGCCCTTCCAGGCTGACAGGCTGCAGCACATCCCGTCCTTTCAAACTCTGTTGAGGTTTCATGATCCAAATCGCTTACAGGTTGCCAGCTCCACCTCCACATGAGTGTTTCCGACATTACACAAAAAGACCGTCATCGGCTCGGCTCGGGACGCATGAGCCAACTGAGTGGTGCAGTAAGTTATGGGCGTTACATGCTAATACATGAAGTGGCAAGAAGCGAGAGGCGTGAGCGGACTTGGTAGTGATGAATGTCTGACTTTAAAATTATTATTAAAACCCAGACTAGATTTATTAAGTACTCTCGGCACTCAGTCGGCAGCCACAGCACCCTTCCATTTCACCATTTTAGCATGATTGGTTTCGCGGATATTGACGCGAGCTTCCGTTCTCAAGAATGTGTGTGTGTGTGTGGTGCGCCAATGCCCGTGACAGGTGCATCCTTTCTGTCAACTTAATCACGTTCATATTGGTTGGCCATAGCCAATCATCAGCCCCTGCACCGTCACTCACTACCGGCTTTTCCAAAACACCTACGAATTGTACGGTTACGTTCCCTGCAAGCTGAGAATTGACAAGCCCATATTTGTAACATGCCAGTGTCCCGCCTTAATTGACTCCAAATTCCTCCTCATGTCATTCTAGGACTTGATATCATGATGTCTTGTAGACTGCGGTTTCTCGCCTGATCCCCTCTTTTGTACTAACATCCTTGACTCGTACCGAATTCAACTTTAAACTATCTTCTGGTAGTTGTCAGTAACTCTGCTGTCTTTCCATTTCTTTGGATGCATCCCTGCAACTTGCTCTTCCCGGGAAAGCAGGCGACTCTCAAGGTGCTCTCTCTGTGTCGCATGACATGGCTTTGCCCCGCTTTGATCTCTGTTCCTCCCGATCCTCATTCGCCAACTCGCAGTCGCCTTCGCGCCGCGATCAGGTCTCTATTAGATGAAATGAAGGAAGTTATCCTTCAGATGAGATCATGTGAAATTGCTGTCGGTCCGCCAAGCGGGATTGTACTATCAAGCTCAGGAGAATACTCAAGGGTGCGGAGACCATTTAGCGAGATAGGATGATAGCAACTTCAAGTATGAACCGCTTTTTGATGTCTACCGTTCCCACTTTCTATTGGAGACAGACAGTTAACCACTCTGTTGGTGGAACAATGTGAGTTGGGCCGATTGTGATATTATTAGTTAAGTGACGGAATCATTTGTGCCAGATGCAAGTGTTGGCGTCATTGGCTTGTCTTCCCTACCAGATCCATTGCCCTTTCAGAGTACATCACCGAGTGAATATCAATACCCCAAACCCATCTGCTCGGCTCCAGCTGCACTAACTCTTCATCTTCTAGTTCTGATCTAATTTGACTCCATCTCTATGCCTCTTCGGCACCAGGATCTAGGTCTGCACTTTTGGTATAAAGCTGCTTCAGTAGGGCATTGAATTTTGCCGAAAGCACCCTCTGTTCTGCTACTTAGGGCTCTTTTTAGCTCCTCTGCACCTGCTGTCTCCTCCGGAACATGCTTGCTTTCGTCTTTGCTATTCTATGGGGCATGTCCGTTGCCCTCGCGTCCCCCACTGCAGTCTCCGACGGCCTCAATAACTCTCCTGTTTGCGGTACACTTGTTAACAAGGAGACGTACGCCATCGCGAAGAAGGTTCTTGCGGAGAACAACGTGACTCACGTCCCTCGGGCTGAAAATGTTGCACGTGGTCCGACGACGATAAATGTATATTTCCATGTCATCTGCGTGGATCAGACAATTGCAGGCGGATATATCTCGTTCGTCTTGGTGTTATTTGAGCACACAGAGGCTGATTCACTATTATGAAATCAGTGACAGTGATATCACTACCCAGATAAATGTCCTTAACACTTTCTTTAATCCTATTGGCCTCTCGTTTAGAATCGCTGGAATAGACCGCACTCAGAATGGCAACTGGTTCGCTTTCGGTGGCAATCCCAACTCACTATTTATGGTCCAAATGAAGCAAGCACTTCGCCGGGGTGATGTCCAAGATCTTAACATTTATAGTGTCGGGTGAGCATCAGGTCCCATGGTGATATACAAAGCCAATTCTGGCCCTGTGCAGGTCCGCGGAAGAGTCGGGGGGTTTCATGAGTCATGGAACTTTCCCCTGGGACTACCAAAGCAATCCGTCTAATGACGGCGTCACCTTCACGTACTCCACTCTCCCTGGAGGGGGTTCCCCAATTTTGACCAAGGCAAGGTAGGGCCAATCTTTTCGGCTCATTTGACGATACTGACGAGACTGGCACGCCAGGTCGCTGTGCATGCGGTCGGCCATTGGGTGGGTCTATTACACACCTTCGAGGGTGGATGCAATGGGGGAGACATGGTTGACGACACCCCCACGGAGGCATCCGCTGCCTCTGGTTGCCCCATAGGCCGTGACTCTTGCGCGCGACCCGGCTTGGACCCCATCGACAACTTCATGGACTACACAGATGATTATTGCAAGACACGTTTCACCAAAGGTAAGGACAAATTTACTTTGCATGAGATCAGAATGGCATTGATTGTGGCGACTCGCTTTAGGTCAGTACAACCGGCTCGCGCAAACAGTCAATTATTTCCGGGGCATCAACCTCTTCTGAGATGAGGGGTTAGGGTTGTTGGTTGTAACTGAATATACTATCATATTATATACGAGTGGAAGTAGAGGCTAAGATACTCCTTGGTAACGAGTTGAAGAGCTGTGTGCTGCCCATCGAACCAAAACCATTTACACCACAACGCGTTTACCCAAGGTGTTCGATGAAGGCAAGGTAGCCCTTTGGTTTATGAATATGTGCAGCTCGAAAGTTTCAGTGAATATCGGATGCCTTGGGCAATACATCTTCAGGCGAACATGGGATCTACTCGCTATATTCAATTGTTTTTGCCTTTCACAAATCAAAAGGTTTAGGGTTTTGATCCTCACTCATGAGTTCTTCTGCCTCTGCCTGCTCCGGCCCGTCTTGCTGTCTCAACCACCATCCATTTAATCTAGTGCTTGCTGGCTCGCTATTCACCTCTGAACCCTTGTCGCCCCTTTCGAGCTTCAACTCAAGAGCTAGCCCAGGTGCCCTACTACAAGCCCCTTTCAGGTTGTTGGCTCAATTGTCAAAGGACCGCAATGATCGATCCGGGTAGTACCGAAGGGAAAAGTTGCTAACACAAGGGACTCCCACAGACCTCCAATATGGGAGCTATCCACGTCTTACCTAATTCCAAACCTCGAAGGTTGTCGAAACCAGCGAAGGCCGAGGGAAGATGTTAGGTCCCGAGAAACGCTACTGAGAGAAATGAAAAGAACGCCAAAAGTCACATATGCGTTGAGGTCACCCGACGAACACCCGACGAACGAGAGTAGCAGAAAAAGAGACGTCCATATCTTAGTCAGCAGGCTGTGAAACAAGAAGTGTATCCAGAATGAAACGAAAATCGAGGCCAAACTCTTCAAGAAGCTTTTTCCCCCCATGTCAAAAGAAGTTAGAACTGTGTACGTGGACAACGGGCCCTTTTAAAACCCACCTTGTGACTTTGGTTATGCGTGATGCTTAGTGCCTCGTCAACTACGCTTTGCTCAACATCCGTACTGAAAACCTGTATCCTAAACATCTCCGCAAAATGCTCTATCAGAGACCTTGCCCACTCGATGAAACCTGTAAAAGAAAAAAACATTGAATTGGAGGTGTTAAACTCGATACAAACACAAACTGCCACTCACTGCTGGCAACCTCATTCTCCTTGAAACTCGCCAGGAACCAGTCCGCCGTATGCTTAATTACCGTAAAGATCGTGATCGCCAGGTCGCTTATGTACATTCCTATGTGGCCATCAAACCGAATCATACGCACAAGTCGATGTACCGTCTCCGTGCGAGCCGCAAGAAACGTCGTGCGCGCTGCAGCGCCAGCATCCAGTCGGAGGAGTAGGGAAATCAGTTTCTTGACCATTTCTTTGTGGTTGTGAGGATAGGAAAGTGCTTGTAAGAGAGAAGAGGTAAGCAGCGCTGTTAAGGGTGTGAGCTTTCCCGCCAACAGCGGCAATGTCGGAATCTTCGCTTGCCCTGCGTTGGAGTATCTGATATAAATAAAGAGGCCTGTGGCAATTGGAAGGAGCCCACCTTGTTCCACAAGACCTACTGCCTTATCCCACTCACGCAGACCAATCGCCACGTTCAAATCATCTGCAAATTCTCCAATCCATCGTACATCCTCTTCTGCGCCTTCTTTCCCACTATCCCTCATCCCTGCTTGCTGCGCAAGATCCGACATCCAATCGGGCATCGGAGGGACGTCCCCCGCGGCTCCTAAACCGTGCTAGAAATCGATCGACGGTTAGAGTGGGCTGGAAGGTACGAAAAGAAGAACCCGAGTAACGTACGCCACCCCCAGCCCACAAACTCTTCCGTCGTTCATGCTCGCCTTCACGTTCCTTGCGCTTCTTGGCCGCCAATTCCTCCGCAACCTGCCGAAACTGAGCAAGCAGATTCTTCTTAACCGCAGCAGCCTCCGTGCGATACACATGCGTCTCCTTTCCATGCTTGACCTTGAAAACATTAATAAGGGCTTATGGGTCGGAGGAGCGAGAAGGGTAACAATAAGCATAAGCTTGGTATATATGCGGAGAACGTTAACAGGTACGTACTGGCTGTATCTTTGGTGTCCAGAACGAGCATCTCGTTCAGCGGCCAACACCGATCTGCGACCAGTTTGTCGCTTTCTGACGCGTTACGCCGACGACGCTTCCGAGCAACCAGTACTGCATCATCTAGAAGTACGAACAGCACCGAACTTATCGGCTTGTACGTCGCTGCGTTAAGTGCGAGGATACCGTCCATCTCCGCCACCACGTGCCGCCCAGGCGTCGTCGGTACATACTTGGCCGATCCTTCAACCTGCGTGTGTAGATTCTGCATTTGGTTCGCGTAGAGCACGCGCAAGTCGGCAACAGACGAGCGGACATTCCGTCGACGGTCTGTGGGATATCAATTTGTGGGGGAAAGAGCGAAGGTTGACGAAACCGACGGACCGGAAACGGAAGCAGACTCTTCAATGTGCAGGACGGAAGGCATGCTTTTCCATTCGGCGAGACTCTCTTTAAGCTCCATCATTTCGTTTTCTAATAACGCAATTTCCTTGGAGATAAAAACAAACTGGGCGTAACTATGACGTGGATAAGATGAATGAATTCCCGAATATGAATGGAGGTGACCACACTTTTTGAATACGTTACGTTGCAGATCAGCAGCGACCTCATCTTTTGAGTCCTGTAATGATGACTGTAGAGAACGGAGTTCCGCCTCGGTAGAATTGGCGAGTTTCAATTTAAGATCTAAGGCACAGGTCCCTCGGTTTTTGGGCAAGGGAAAGAGGATGAATACGCACAAGCATCCGGATCAAAGTCGTCAACATCGAGCAACCTGTTCTCGGCGTCACGGATATCTTCTTTCGAGGGAGCTTCTTGTTGAACTATCTCATCTTTTTCACTTACTACTTCAAGACCGTCACGGCGTATACCGAGTGGTATTGTCGGTATTGAGGGAAAAGATGGGTCGGTAGGAGTGGGAGCAGAGATTGTGGCATAGCGCGTGGACATGCGACGCTTGATCTTGTCATCGATACGAGACTTGCGAACACTTTTGTTAGGCTTATTCAATTTTCCTGCTGGTTTTGGGCCTCTACGGGATGAAGCCTTGCTACGAAGAGATTCCATCGTTGTGTCGTGTGTGGTGTCCAAGACGATATCCGAGTTGTTATCCCCGGCCCGGGTACAATCACTTTGGTGCTAACTGCCTACTGGAAGAATCCACCTTTGACTCAACGATTGGGGGGTTCATCCCGTTCGGAACGTATGCTAGCTTCACGGAGGAGACAGGCTGCCTGCCCTATGTAACAAATACTACGATGGTGCATGAAGCTCTTGTAGTTCCTGTATGCATTCAGCAGATGGTACAGGAGCCTTTCATGGCCTTGCTTGGGACAGATCAATAAGTGTTGAATTGTTGAATTGAGTTTTTGACACCGAAACTACTCTTTCGCTTCTTTTTCGCACTCGGCTGCTGCGCCCCCTGATATGAACATAGGCTCAACGTCATCGTCGCCCTCTAGATCACCTCGGGTAGCTTACGGGGAGTTATCTTATTCTACGCCGTCAGTTCCGATGGTATTGAAAGCACACGTCTTCCTAAGACGAACGCGTCCTGTTCGGAAGCATACATGGCCTGTGTGACGAGCAAGGGCGCAAGGCTTTACAGGAGATAGCAAGAAAACGGACTTCATCCATCTGATGTTCACAGAGATGTAGTCTAATATTCAGAGATCCGATAGCTACTGTTCCTGTCGTTTGACAATGCGCTTGATCAGCCTGAAGAGTCACCAGAATAATTTTCGTTGCCGAAGGAATTCGAACTAATCAGAGTCTCCTAATAACCAGACTAGCAGATCATGTCAATGGCCACTTTTCGACGATTTATGTCATTATACGTTATGGTTTTGAGTTGCTGCGTGAAATGATACCGAGAACCATGTGGCAGAAAGGGTGGGCCAGATACACCGCTAAAGCTGATATACCACTTCCTTGTCCAAGCACATCATCATCGATTTTGACATTGAATGGAGTACAAAACAGACTTTGGCATTGCAGCCTGGACTTAAATATCAGGAAATAAGCACAAGCTGCCGAAGCAAGGGTAGCGAAGGATGAGACCGAAAACTGATTGGTTGATGAAGTTGGTTTTCTACGATACGAGGTAAAGAGCAAAGACGCTCTTCCAGCCGGTGCAACGGACTGGATGAAACCTAGCCAAAAGGGACGAAAGACTTCGAGATATGGGTACTTGACTTGGCTCGCCAAAGAAAAGAAAGAAAAGAAAGAAACGCAGAAGTAGAAAGAAATGTGCAGAGAACTTAGGTGACTGGTAGTGGGCGAGCTGTGAACTGACACCATCTTGACTCAGCCCTCGACCTCGACCTCGACTTAGACACTCGGCTCGCCGTACGGCTGAGCTGAGAAAACTCTTACTCTACTCTTGAATGAGAGTTACATCTTCCATCTCTTCTTTTTGTAAATACAACTTTCATTTATTGATTATGTCTCGACGCTCTCTTTCTTCTTCACCTCCCCGTGATATCAAACGTCCTCGATTAATCCCCCTCACACCTGACGATTATAGGAATGGAGTCATGCTTGCCCCAATGGTCCGTTCTGGTGCCCGTACGTCATGAAAATATCTGATGACCTTTTCTCCTTTGTAATCTTATGTTGTGTACAAGTTCCGACAAGACTTTTCGCTCTAAAACATGGTGCGAAGCTCGTTTGGGTCCCGAGATGGTGGATAAGGCTATGGTTCTCGCCGAGCGAGTCGTAGATCGTGCGTCACCCCCTTCTCTTTGCAGTTCTGATCAAGTCCTTCATACCGAGAATTCATGTAGCTATATCCGGAACGATCTCATACAATGGCAAGCAGGAGCGCGCCATGTTCACCTGCCATCCCATCGAAAAGCCCTACCTTATCTTCCAGGTCGGCTCGGCCGACCCGGATCTCGCTGTGCAGGCAGCGCGTGTAGTCATGGACGACGTCTCCGGTATCGAGCTCAACTGTGGTTGTCCCAAGCCCTTCTCGACCCACGCGGGCATGGGTGCTGCCTTGCTGACGAACCCCGACCTCCTATGCTCCATTCTAACCGCCCTTCGCCGCGAGCTTCCCCCTCACATCTCCGTCTCTGCCAAAATTCGTCTGCTTCCAAAACAAGAAGACACACTATCCCTCGTAGAACGAATCGTCAACACAGGCATCAACTGCCTCACCATCCACTGCCGAACGCGCAACATGCGCCCGCGCGAGCGCGCGCTCATCCATCGCCTCAAGGAGGTCGTCGATTTCGTCAAGGGCTTTGGAGGCGATGTTGCAGTCATCGAAAATGGTGACTGTGTGGGCTTCGAGGACGCACGACGGATACGCTCAATCACCGGTGCGGACTCGGTGATGATCGCCACCGCCGCAGAGGCGAATCCGACCGTGTTCTCTCCCACTCCACTCACCAACCTCGAAGAAACCTTCATCCTACCCTATCTTCGCCTCGTACGTGTTCTCTCTCTTTCCACCTGGTCTGCCAGGGGCCGCAACATCACGGTACTCACCCATAACACACACACACACACACACACACACACACACATTTAAGTGCAAGTACCTCGATAACCACTGGGCCTCCACCAAGTTTTGCGTCTCCCAGTTCAAAGCCCGCAAGTCCGCTAACAAGGCGTTGCGCGAGGCGGTCATCAAAGCGAAAGGCTACACCGATCTCGATGCGCTCGTAGGGACCTGGACGGGCGACGAAGAATTTACGGCTATCAAAGCCTCTATTGAAGCCCGCGCTACCGCTCCACCCATCCTACTCCCCTTATCAGAAGACACCCTGCAGCCGCAGTCGCAGTCGCAGGGGTCAGCGACATCGTCTGGGGGGATGAAATTTCCACGACGATCACCCTTCAGGATGGCGAGGAAATCCCGACCCGACCGTGGTCAACGGTGCTCCATTCCTCCCTGCGAACGAACATCGTATCCACATACCTGCTGGCGTTTCAAAGCAAGACCCGGGAACGCCGACGCCCCACAGATTATTGGGAGGAGGACCGCCGCCACTTCCCCGGTGCCGGTACCTAAGGTTCTTCCTGTAATGTAACTTTTTTTTTTAAAATGGGATTTTTCGTTTCCCGTTGCTTGTCTCTTTTTTTACCGAGAACTCTGACTCTTAAATGGACGGTGGACAGAGCGCGACCCGGCCACCGTTGAGGGCAACCGCTCAGTCACGTCGTGACATGCAGAGCCCCTACCAATCTCGCGCAATGCAGAGGGCAAAAAAGGAATTTTGAACCGCCTGAACCACTCTCAAGGGATCATCAGACGGGAGCGTCTCCGTCAACGCAAAATTCAACAACCCCCTTTGGCGGTGATTTTCCTGGAGAAGAGATTTGACGGGGATCAGGGGGTTTTTTTTTTTCTTTCTTTCTTTGCGAGCGGGAGAGCACATCCTCCTGGAAAGGAAAGAAAGGAAAAGAAATCGATTCTTCTTCGCACGACACGACACCGACACCGACGCTGACACGACACGACACGAGCCCGGAATCACGTAGTGGCTTTGTTAGATTCCAAGCCAAGCAAGCTTTGCCTATCCACCCTGCCGCTGCAAGCAATTAAAGAAGATGAAAAGAAAGAACGAGTTCTCATTTTTCGCAAGGGTTGCCAATGTTAGTTTTTGACTTGGTTTGAAAAAGAGTAGACGGTCAAGATCCTTCTCATTGGAATTGGTCCCATCTATCCACCCGTCCATCACCGACGGTCCTTAACGCTCCAAAGATAGCGACCCTAGCAGGCTACATAGCAAAATTTTTTAAAAAAAGGCTGGCTGATATAGATGCCTGCAATAATCAGCACTACTAAAGAAACCATAAAAAAAAAGAAAAACAACTCCCCCTTGCGTTGCTCTTATCTTCTCAGCTCGCCCTCAGATGTCTAAACGAGTCTAAGCACTGGTCTTCTTCCCTCACTTATCTTGCTTTCTCTTCCCTTTTCTAAGTCTACATCTCTTCCCCTTCACAATAACAACTTTCACATTGGAGTAAGCAACCACCGTACGGTGGGTGCTACACCGAGACAGGCAGACCGCCTGTCTTTCAATTTCGTGAAAGCAGCTAGTAGAGTAACTCTTTTTTTGCATCTCTTCCTTTTTCATTACAGCATAGGCTTTTTCCATCTACTCCGTTTGGGTTCGCTATCGAATGGGGAGGAGCAACTAGCTCACACGTACTTGTACTTGTACTGTACTGTACTGTTTATTGAATTTAAGGGGGATAAAGGATATATAGATGCCGAGTCTGAAGAATAAACAATTAAAAACGTCGCCGTTCTAAGTATGGGCCTAAATCAACAGGAGAAGGGAGCTCCGGCATCCATGAGAATCGAGAAGGGAAAAAAAACCATGGCAAAGAGCGTTTCCAAAGGTCGAACTTGAGGGCCTTTTTATGGAAGGTGACGGCAGAGGGGAGAAGGAGATTAACAGGGTTGCAGCGATTGCGGAAAGCAAGAGAGCGAGGAAGGGAGGGAGGAAGAACTGGAAGAATCCAGAGAGGCATCACAACACACATGAAGAAGGGGAGGGAGAGAGGGGAGGGGGGGGGGGGGGGGCGGAGAACTGAGGTCCTGCTGTTCGTTCGTTTGGCTTGGCCGCCTAAGAAAAAAAAAAAAAGCCGAATTCGCAGAACACTGCTGCTGCGGGGCGCTTGGAGCGTGAAATCTCTATAGTGTCATCTTCCTTCTCTTGCATGCATTGATGGATGTTGGATGAAAAAAGAACACACTCACACGAGTGGCATGGAGGGGTAAATGTTTATCGTTTATCAACATCAACCCCCCCCCCCCCCCCAGCTTAAAAACCCAACTCCACTCCGCTCACTCACTCTAAGCACATGTGACGCGATATGGCCATGGATGAGGGGGGGGAGGGGTTGGGAAGTACTGAATTTCATTCGGCGCGAGCGCGCGCAGTAGCAGGCAGCCCAACGCCAAACGCTAACGTGATCAATGAGCCCATTTCCTTTGGATCGCCCCCGAGGAGGGAGTTTCGCAGAAAGGGGGGGACAATAGAAGTCGATTGATCTTAACTCTTTGACACATACACACCTCCTCCCCCCACGTTATTTTCGTTTGCGTTACGCTCCGAAACCTGTAGGCGGATGGATAGGGCGCACAGACCAGTGAAGAAGAGGAAAAAGATTGGAAAAGATATGGGTTGGGTTGGGTTGGTGGGTTAGAAGATGTGTGTGTGTGTGTTCCTTCACAGCCGTATCATGATGTCCACATCGTCATCATCATCATCATCATCCTAAAGCCGAAAGGTGAAGTCATACGCCTGGAACCCCCATCCCCACCCCCCCTCGCCGCCGCGTTCTGTGCGACAGAACTTACAAAAAAACCCCTTTCCCCAAAAAGTGATCGTTGTCATAGTCGCGGGGCCCACGGCCGAGGTCGAGGTCGAAGTCGAATTGTTGAGGGGTCAAGGGTTCCTTCCTTCCTTCCTTCCGTTCTTCCTTCCTTTCTCCGTTAATTAGCCCGGAAGAGCCGGTCAGTCGAGATTATGTTGAGCTGTTGAGTGAGAGAGAGATTGAATGAGAGAGGGGGGTTGTGTCATGTCAAATCAAAAAGAACCCTCTCGGGGAGGGGAAAAGTTTATAGCCCGGGCTTTTGAGGTATTTTTTCCAACCTTCCCACCAATGAGGAATGAGAAAATGGACCCTTTATCCCCCTTCTTTTTGTAATCTCCGTCCGTCGTCGAAAATACGAAATACCCAGACTAACTGGTAAGTATTCTTTGGGTTGTTGCCTGGGCCGAGTTTAATCTCCCCTTTCACATCCCCAGCTGACCGACCGAACACGTACTGACAAAATGTTAATGTTTAAACGTATCATCCTCACTATCATTGATTGATCATTCTGCTCTGGCTTGATGAGACCCGATGTTTTTCAATATTCTTGGACGGACCATGATCAAGACGGTGGCGGAAAGATGCGGTCTCGATTCCGTGATGAGGAAGAGGAAGAGGAAGAAGAATTCGTATATTCAATATTTTCATATTTTCATACATACTGTACATACGTACCGCAACTGTAATACTAAGCGACAGCCATGTGGGACCAAATCCAACGCTTGGAAATGAGAGAATCGTAATAAATAAAAAAAGAACAACCGAATCCGCAACTGTACTGTGAAGTGAACGACGAAACAAACGCGTTTGCGGAACGGGTAGGAGGGGGGGGGGCGTAGTCTGGGCGGTCATGAATGTTCACTCGCGCAATTCCTCCCTCCTCCTCCTCCTAACATAATTGCAATTGGTCCACTCGACCCTAAAATTACCACAGCTTTGGGCCCGCCGCCTGCTACAGAAAACAGCGAAAACGGTTGGTTTTTTTTTATTAAAAAATGAATTTTATTTTATGTTTTTGAGTTGTGAGATTGCAGTCGGGCGTAATAGTCCACGTCCAATAGTTTTTTTTTTCGGACACAGAACAACTACGTTTTCCCGCGCCCTTCCCCCCTCCCGCTCCGCGCCCGTTCATATGACAACAACGCCTCGGTTGAAAGGGGGTGGAAGGAAGGGGAGGGGGGGTCTCATGGTGCCCTGGCTTCGTATTTTCTGCTTCTTCTACGTCCCAGTTGAAAAGGGGCCGTGCCAATGGCGTAATGGATGAATACGGGTGGATGTCAACTGTCACTCTCATTCTGGTAACATACAGTACGTACTTTCTTCCTCTCACCTTCCACGCGTGATTTTCCCTTCAGATGATGAACAGCGTGGTTATTTATGAACTGCCATGAGTGAGATTCGGGAGGTGAGAGGAGAAGGAGGTATGTGCGGGTATGTGTGGGTGGGTGTGCGTCGCCAAATATCCAAAACACAATTTCTCGGAATTTATTTTATTTTATTTTATTTTTCCTTCCAAACCAAGCAAACCTCTTTCTAATGAGGGAGACATGTTATCAAAGGATTGATGGGGAGGCAGGGGTTTTTATAAATGGGTGTGTGCAATAATATAACCTCAGCACCGCCATGGCCGGGATCGATCTTGAAGGTTGAACGGTTGACACGCTGACAAACGACACCTTGGCCTTTGCGTGCGTTGGCGTTACCCCCTTTCGTTGAGTGCGTGGTCCGTGTGAGAGAGACACTCGGAGAGAGCGGGGCAGCGTCTAAGTTGATGAATTTTTCCGAGTTAAAGTGAGTCGCATCCACCCCGTCGATCACGGAGGAGGTTTTGTTTTTATTTTATTTTATTATTTGGCACTCCAACCATTCCACTCACCCAAACAAAATGGAGGAAGGAAGGGAGGAAGGATTTTATTGTGCGTGCGTGACTGACTTTTGACTTTATGTGGCTCAGTGCCGAGGGGTGTTCTTCCTTGGATCCATGATACACGATGATTTGGTGTTCGATAGTCAGGGCAAAAATTTTAATCTGACATGTGCGGGGGTGGCTCATGACAACTGATGGGCATCCATGGCCTTTCTCTCTCACACACTCACACACTCACACACTCACACTCTCAACTCATCATTATCATTACCATTTTTCATTGATCGTTATTATCATTCAGTTCTTAGCTGACGTGACCCGTTACTTTCTCTCTGTGACTGGCTGTGCTCCCCTACACCCACCCATATTGTCCATGCGTTCAAGCATTCTGACGTATGTTCGACGGTTGTCCTCCCCTCCACCCTTCCTTGTGTGCTAGCGAAAGAGTAAAGATTGACACATCGAACGCAATGGTATCTAACTAGGGTCTGATGAAGATATAATATATCTCTTCTGATTGACGTACATGAACTTATTTAGGTAGACAATGGCCCGCCTACCCTCCGCTAACTGGCGCGAATTAATAAAGCGGCTGGCGCCCGATTAACTCACCAACGCCTCGCCTCTCCGAATCCTTCTTCTTCCCTGACACTTGGCGGACTATGCCGGCGGTATATGGACATCTAGAATCTACCCACTGCCACCGACGACACCATAAACAGGTTCAGGCTCCACATCTCGGCGGAGAAACTATGGGCGTTGTGTGGCCACTGCCATTGACATCGAAAAAAAAGGAAACAAAAAAAAAAAAAGAAAACAACAACCAATCAACCAAAATGGGTCATATCCTATCACGAGGGGGGGAGAGAGGGGGAGGTGATGGCTGAATGGCCAATTTCTCTCTCTTTCTCTCTTTCTCTCTTTTTCTTTATCTGCCATAAGATCTCGCCCCCATCTCCGGAGGTTTTCCACTCTCCCATTTGTAGCCATATACCTGCGGGGGTGGTGGCCAAAAGTCCGGCAAGTTCGGGTTTGGCACCTCCTCAAGGCTATCTAGAGAGTGAGACCTTCTAAGAGAGTCCTTCCTTTCCTGTTTGTTGTTTTTTTTTTCTCGCATGGAGCTCGCTCACACACCAATCGGAGGGTTCTCTGTCACTTCGGGAAAATCTATCTTTTCTCTCTTTCTCTCATACACAACTCTCGCACACTTTCTTTCTAAATTTCCTTATTCCAGAGGGAGGGTGGCGCATCTATGAATCCCTACAAGTCAAACTTCGATCGTCCTCTCAACTCGGTGCCATCCATCCCTGTCATGTCATTGGCACGCCGCCGTCACCGGGTTGTTATTGTTGGTGGTGGTGGTGTGTGTATTAGTGGAAGAAGATTAAGTGCATGTACCCACGCCAGTCAAGTCACGTCGGATATGACAACGCGGCACTTCTTCTCGTCGAATGACTCCTCTCCTCTCCTCTGGGTCCCTTCCTCGTGATCGGTTTACTGCATATCTTTTGTAACGCATGCACAAACACGCGCATTATGACTTCTGCTGCTGTTGTTAATGCTTTGTTCCTTTTTTAAAGAAATTCTTTATGCGGGTGGGGGGGGACGCAGATTATTGAATCGCTACTTACTATACTAGTAATCTTAACAGCAGAACCACGCAGGAGGCTTCCCCCGCATAATACACATATAAAGACTCGCTTTGGGCTGTGAGTCGTTCCCCCCCATCCCGTATCCCTACAAGTCACCCTTGGTTTCCTTCGTGCAGTACATCCCCATCTCCTCATCTCTTCCTCTTCTTCTTCTCCCTACTTCGTGTTGATTGAGAGAGAGAGAGAGAGATGCGCTCACCCGACCCTACGCTCCCATCCATCACTTTCGTTCTTTCACAGTCGCAGTTGGCCGGTAGTCGTAGTCATAGTTCCAGTCATTCGGTAACCCGCAACCGCAATGGCAATGGCAACGGTAACAGCAGCAGAAGCAGCGGAGATGGCGGCGGCGGAATCACTGCTGGCCATTTGAGGCGAGGTTGGAACAAGCTCGGAATCAGACGCACTAAATCCTCTCCTTCCTTCTCTCCACATCCACCGCGCTATCCACCGCGACTTGACAGCGACTTTCTAAAGGTAAATCCATCCATCCACCCATCCATTCGTCCGTCCATCTGTCCATCCATTTCCACCCCCATCCATCCCCCTGTCCCCCTTCCCCCTTTTATTTATTTTCTTTTACTTTTTCTTCGGTTTTTCCTTTTTTTTTTTTCTCACGGCGTTTCATTCATTCATTCCTTCCTTCCTTTCTTCTTCTTCCCCTCTTGCGCCACTTATTGCCCTCTTAACCGCCGATCATCATCATCATCATCATAATCTATTTTTTTTTATCAACTGACTCACGCGAGAAGACGGTAGATTACCGGTTTTCAAATCCACCCCGTGCGCCAACACGTTCAAGCTTTGCCTTGGTAAGTTAAAATACCTTTTTATAAATTACACATCTTTCTGTTTTCCTCTTTTTATGTAAAAGGTGTTTTTTTCACACCATCTTTGCTTTTGGGATATATTATTGTATAATAAATTTCGTTATTGACCTGCCTCCTCCCCCATTTTTAAAAAAAAATAATACATTATAGCCCAAAGACATATTTGACGCCGATGCCGAGATCGAGATCGTCGTGCCGTCACCGACCAAGCCGGTAACACGACCGCGACCACAAATACAACCACCACGACCGCAGTCCCAATCGCAACAACCGCCGCCGCCATCGGCGACAGCTTATTATTCAGCATTATTGACACCAATAACATCATCATCATCATCGTCATCAACGACGTCTTCAACAACAAGAACAACATCAATATCCCAGTCGGCAGGTGCTGGTTATGAGTCTCGGACTCGAACTCGAACTCGGACTCGGGTTCGGGTTCTGAATCAAGCTCACGGTATTGATGTTAGTGCTGGTACCACGCGCCAGCGTGTTCGTGCCGTAACTGTCCTTATGCAGGTCAGTGCTTCTCTTTTCTTTCCCACACATACACATATACGTATCCCCGGGACCTGGGGGGAAAAAAAAAGCTGAAACTTTTTTTTTTTCTTTTGGGGTTTGTGTGTTATTTTTGTAGGACGCGCTTTCTGCACTGCGTAGTCGATGGCATGGAGTTCAAGCTGTTAGACGCGCAGAACATCGCATTCCGTTTGATTTGTGTAATTGAATGGGGGGGGGAAGGGGGGGAGGGGTTAAAATGGAAAAGGGAAGAAAAGGAGGGGGGGGGGTTTTTTTTTTTCTGGCCCTGTGGGCCCATTTTCTGTTTCTGTTTTTTTTTTTTTCTACTGCTTTGTATTTTTTTGAATGTCATTGACACACTTCGTTCTTTTTTTTTTTCTTTGTTGTTGTCTTGTGATTTCGCTTATATGTTTATGAGGAAGAAGAAGAAGCAGATAAAGATAGAAGAAGAGGGGAGGGAGGGGGGTTCCAAGCATCATTTTTTCGATACCCTTTTTACAGCCGCTCCATCGTCCGTCATCATTACCACTCATCCCCATCATCATCATAATCACCATCATCATATGATTTTTTATAAAGTCATCGCTTAGGGTTCGATACTTCTGTGTAATATCACATTACCTTGCTGCGGACGCTCAGGTGTAGGGTGGGAGGTGGTGGGGAGGAGGGGGGAGAAGGGAAACTACCAACCAATTAAACCCGTCGCCCCCCCCCCCTCTTGTGTCATTTTTCACACCCTTTTTCGTTTCTACTTTTTTTTTTCGTAGTCGTCGTTCTACATACACAAACAGGCTCATTTAAACCTAGGGGGGGGGAAACGCTCATGACTACCACCATCATCTTTGGGCTTGGGGGGGGGAAGGAAATGATAAGAGAACATAAGGAAGATATTTTTGTTGCTGAAATAAAACGGATTCCCTCCCCTCCTTCCCAAATAGCCACACAAAGACCTGTCTTATGTGTGGAGGTACAAGTCGCAGAGGGGGCGAGGGTTGAGTCATCCTGGGAATTTTTATTTTTTCTTTCGATCTTGTTTTCTTTTCAAGCAAATTTCCAAAAAAAAAAAAAATATAATGGTGATACAACCTTGGCAGTAGCGCGTACCGGCCCGCCAGCGGATTTAAATTTGGTGCTACAAACTTACATCGTATCTATAACTTCCTTCAGCGCAATCTCGTCCAGAATATGGAACCCTTGGTCGGTGGTCACCTGGCGCGGTTAATAGGATTAGGATATTAGAAAAGAAGTTTGGAGGATGGATTGGTCACGTGATATTTCGTACCTCAGCGAGCTGAACGTTATGTTGGTCGAGCTTTTCTTCCATGACTTGTTTGAGAACTCTCAACACAAGCACTTGAGCTTCTCTGAGGGTCATTTGCTAACAAAGGGGGGGAAGGAACCATAAGTTCCAATTCGGGACAAAGACGGGGAGAGGTGGGGGGGGGGGGGGGGGGGAGGGGAGCAACGCACCGAGTGCCACTTGTCTTGAAGCTCGCTTTGCGCTGCCTCAGAGCCAGAGCCGATCGCCTTGGCATCGTATCTGACGAACGTCCCTGAAGGATCGGTATGGTATCTACAAGTTCGTCCATAAAATTAGAAAAAAAAAGAAAAGGAAAGGAACGAAATATGTAAATCATGGAGAAATTTTACGCACAGTTGTGGACCGAGTTCATCAATTCCAGCAATCAGCAGGGCAACACCAAACGGTCGGCTCATCATAGCGTCTTCATCATGAACACTCTCGCCAAAACGGAGGGCGAGGTCGCAAACTGCTTGAGTGACGCTCTCAATCTTGATTCGCTCGTCATAGGTGAACACATGGTTTTGGGCGGTGACGCGAGCGTGATCGACCATGGTCCGCGCGTCGGCAGTGAGACCGGACATGGCACAGCCTAGATGTGTATCGATCTCCATTATCTTCTCTATCGAAGAAGCTTCGAGTAGAGGTGATTGAACGCGTTTCTCGACGCCGAGGACGACGCCGTGTTGCGTGCGGATTCCTACGGTTGTGGAACCAAGCTGGAGAGGTGGAGATAGGGGTAAGGGATGGTGGGGGAGGGAGGAACACGACCCTGTTTTAAATGCGTCATTCACACCCCACATATGGTGAGGACATACTTTGATGGCCTCGATAGCATATTCGACTGTAGCTCTCTGATCAGATTGGATGTTTCTAATTTAAAAAAAAAAAACATTGTGTTCTGACCTTGGAATAATCGTCCTTCAGGTGAGAATGTGTTGACGCCGCGGTCTTGAATGGAGAAAGAACGTTAATGATATTAGGATATACATATTGAAAGAACAAATTAAAGCTTACCGTACTCTGAACGAGTTAAAAACATGATTAAAGGTATCGATTTTTTGTAAAGAGAAGAACAGAACAGAAACAGAGCAACAGTAGCAGCAGTCGACCAGGAACAGTCGACCTCAGGCTTGAGCGTACTGAGGACGCGACGCGCATGCGTGAGAAGATCAAAATCACGTGGAGTCCACGGACTTGTTTGTATCTGTGTTTACCGTCGTACAGTACATAGTACATATGAACTCCTGATGCTGATCTGATGATGATGATGTTACAGGGTTCTTGGACAGGTTTACGTTGCCAAATATTCTTCATACACTTACCCACTGCCACAATGATGACAGTTGTTGCCAAGCCAAGTAAGAAAGGGAACAGTAACGAGCAAGACCAGGAGATCTAGACAGGGACCCGCGGACTGTACCTGTGGAAGGCAAGGCAGGGAAAAAGAAGTAATTGGTAGTACTTTTTGGGATAACTGGGTCCTCATCACGTTCATCAACACTTTCACCTTCCTTCTCTTCCCTTTTGTACGTTATCAAATAATAATTAACTACTTGTCATTTGTCTTGTCTCTTCCTCGTCCCCCCTCCCTCTCTCTCACCCTCCCTCACCCTCCTCCTTCTCGTCCTCTCTACTTGGTCCTTCCAATCTTACTCTTATTCTTACTCTTACTCTTGCTTGCATCATTTCTGCCTTTCCATCCTTTCCCCTCCCCCTTTCGGTCCATTCCATCCCCGTTCTATCACGGTTGCCAGCCTGTCCGTTAGAACTCTCAGGTACTTCACTTTCCCAACTTGATACCACCTCACTCGAGCCGCTGCACTTGCGACGGCCATCTTCCATCACACTCCACGTTCTGTCAACCTCCAGATTCCCCGTTATATACCTGCTACGCCTACATCATTTCATCACTCTGTTTCTCCTCATCCCCTCATCATCAACATGGTCGCAGCCAAATCTATCCCTCAGAATCATCGTCATTCTTTAACCGACCCATTAGATGCCGTCCTCCGTCCCCCTCAGATGAGACACCAGCTCAGCGTGAGATGAGGATACTCGCAGAGCAACAAGCTAAACATATTAGTGACGCTATCGATGAGCAACTACGGGTGGAGCGAGCAGAACTCAAGAAGAACAAGCCCGACGTTAAGATCCTCCTCTTGGGTCAAAGCGAGAGCGGGAAAAGCACAACTCTCAAACGTGGGTTTCTCATCATTCTTCTTTGCCTTTGATGGTCGTTTGGTTTGAAAAAAGGAGTATGCATCTGCTTGATGACCGCGTGACTACCACTCTCGGCTTACGCATACAAGTCTCCTCATCATCCATTGACCCGTCTGCATATATTCCCACGCTCACCTGTACCGCAGAGTTCCAGCTCCTACATACACCAGCAGCCTTCCAAGCGGAGCGAATGGCATGGCGAATCGTTATCTACCTCAACCTCGTCCGCTCCGTTCGAAGGTGCTTTCCACCCCATATTACTTGTCCTCCTCACACTCATCACCTCACAGAGTCCTTGACACTATCTCTGCCGAGCGGGAAGAGGAGATATCCGAGCTCTCAGACACTGCGTCCCTTCTCAGCGACGGTCAGACCGCAGTCTCCTCAGTTTCAACGGACCCAGAAACCCGCCGTATCGCCGCTGAGAAGTATGCCGAATACAGCACAGCGCTAGCGCCCGTACTCGAATTGGAGGCTCGTCTCATTCGTAATTTACGTGAAGACGACGACGAAGACGAGGCGACCCGTCTTGGGGACGGGAGTGCACCTGGATGGTCTGTACCGCGTGGCGAATATGCTGTGCGCACGACGAGCAACTGGAAGCGTGCTCTCACATTAGGCCGAAGCCGTTCGAAACGGAAATCGGCATCAGTTTCAGTGCCATGGTGGGAAGATCCCTCAGATCCTGTTCATACCTTGGAAAGCTGTCGGAACTCAATGAACCGTCTCTGGAAAGACGAATGGGTGCGCCGACGCTTGGTAGAGAAGCGGGTGAGGCTGCAAGAGAGCAGTGGATTGTGCGTCTGCGCCTAATTATATTCGAGCGCTCGGCCAGGCTAATTAATTTGATATGTATCCCAGCTATCTCGATGAAATTGAGCGCATCACGGCGAAGATGTACGCGCCCACCGACGGTGCGTGTTCACCCTGTACCGTCCATATTTCCTTGGGGCACATTCTGATCGTGGTGGATTTAGAGGACGTTCTCAAAGCACGACTGAAAACTGTTGGGGTGGTGGAACATTCATTCACGATCAATATGGGAAGCATAAGAGGAAACAGCAATTGGGTGATTTATGATGTTGGCGGTTCTCGCAGTCAGCGCCATGCATGGGCGCCGTTTTTCCAAGACGGTGCGCCCATATCTTCTTTTTTCCACACTCTTCTTTTCTGAGCCCCACTTGATAGTGAATGCCATCATTTTCTTGGCGCCTATATCAGCGTTTGATCAAGTGCTCACGGAGGTACGTGCCCGTCCGTCTAGGTTATATTTGTCTGCTACTGCTCTGATTCCCAATTGTTTGGTGTCACAGGACTCACGTGTTAATCGCTTGGAGGATTCGCTTCTCCTGTGGCGCGCGGTCGTCTCAAATAAGCTGCTGGAAAAAGTTCCGATCGTGTTATTCCTAAACAAGTGCGACCTTCTGCGGGAAAAGATAGAAGCTGGTGTTCAGTTGAAGAATCATTTGCTTACATACGGTGACCGGCCGAATGAATACGAGCCGGTGTCAAAGTGTGCGTTTTGCAGTTTCAGTCAACTCGAGAAGGATGGATGACTAATCGTATCGCTGATGTAACGTTTTAGACTTGCGCAATAAGTTTGGGTTGTTGCACAATCAAAACTCGAGCAATCGTGACCGAGAGTTGTTCAGTGAGTATGATGAAACAAGAGAACCGGAGGATGGTGCTGACCGGGGATTATCGTAACTATATGCAGTTCACTTCACGGCGGTGATAGATAAGGCGAAGACTGCTCAGATCATCACGAGTGGTGAGTGTTCTATAATTCCATAATTAGTTGGTGTCAAGGTCTCACTAGGGTTCTAGTCCGCGAAGCAATATTACGGATTAACCTGAAAACGCTCAAGCTCATGTAATGAATCGCAGAAAGAGCAGTTTTTTGGGCAAAATGGTAGTCCAGGTAAAAAATGGACTTGCAAACCCCTGGGCGACACCATTTGCGCCTCCCGGGTCACTGATCTCACTCACTCACTATGACCGACGGAGATTTAGCTCGTATATACGTGTGTGCATGTTTATGCGTTGTTATTTGCTTTGGCGGCAATAGGTCTATTTCGTTCTTATTGTAGTTATCAATGTTGTGTGTTGTGTATTGCTTTTGTGCATTGCGATGTTTTTTTTTGTTGATTATGTGGAATTTCTCACACACACACACACCATTTATTGGGAATTGACGCCATTATTTGTGATCTGATTCATGAGGGCCAGGTCTTTCCTTCGAGTTGAACATCCATGTCAGTCCCTAGAATTACACTCAACGATGGAAATCAGGTAAATACGACACTTCTTTCATAGTAATAATAATAAAAATAATGATAAATGATATACAGATCCCAGTGCTTGCGTTTGGCACGGGTTCTAAATTCAAGTTCGAGGTATGTGCTCTGACAAAAAAAAAGACCTGATCGATGACTGTAACATGGACATATATACACAGGACGTGACCGAAGTCGTGGAACAAGCGCTAGAAGCGGGATTTTCGCACCTCGACACAGCCGCCAGTGCGTTTTTTTTTTTTGCATCTTTTTTTTGTTCATTTTTATTTTTATTTGCGTTTCGCGTTCAGAGCTGAATGATATATTTTCTTTTGGAACAAAACAGTCTATGCGAACGAGCAGTTCGTCGGCAAGGCGATACGGGAGAGCGGACTTGGGCGAGAGGATGTTTGGATCACGACCAAGTATGATGGTGGTGTGGTGTTAGAAGAAGTACATTCTAGTTTGCAAAAGGTACGACACACACACACACACACACACGCCTTTGAACAGACCAAACCCCCAATTAATCAACCCGCCTCCTCCATTTTCTACTAGTTGGGATTAAAACATCTCGATTTGTATCTTGTTCATGGATTATGGAGTGTTGAAAATGATGATGTTGAGGGACTTTGGGAAGAGATGAACAAAGTGAAGGATGCTGGGCTTGCCAAGTACGTCTTTCTTTTTCTTTTCCTGGGAGGATCTAGCCCTCCTCACCTCTGGTAGGAGTATTGGGGTTAGCAATTTTACCCTGGATCTATTACAGCGCATCGTCAAGACGGGAAAGAGGGTCCCGGCTGTGAACCAGGTGAGGGAGAGAGAGAGAGGGGGGGGGCGTTTAAATCCCAAGGCTGAATGTTCCATTATATGACCAGATCCGGCTTCATCCGTACAATTACGCTTCGTGGAAGGACGTGCTGGAGTTTTCAGCGAAGCATGGTATCGTGACCGAAGCTTACGGCAGTCTCGCGTGAGTTCCGATTCCCCCCCACCCCCCTCCCCCTTTCCCTTTCCCTAGTTCTTCCAAGTAACGACAAACGCGGCTTTTTTTTTTTTTTTTTTTTTGTTTGGAAGCCCTATTACAACATTTCCTGGTGGAGCTGTCGACCCCGTACTCGCTAGGATCGCAGCTAGGATCGGAGGTACACCGGGTCAGGTGATCTTCAAGTGGGCGCATGCGAAGGGAATCGTCGTGGTCACCACCACTGGGAAACGGACCCGATTAGATGAATACCTGTCTGTCCCTCAACTAGCGGAACTTACACCTGAAGAAATAGTTGCTATTGATGAAGCTGGCGCTAAAGGTTCCCCATTGTCTGCTAGTCGGGACTGGAAGCTAGGCTCGGATGTACCGGTCGGAGTTCGTCGAGGTGTTGGTGTAGGTGTGGGTGTGGGCGTGATGGGAAGCAGGTTTGGGATCGTGCTTGTCGTCGTGTTTTTGGTCGTGTTTGCTGTCATGCACGGAAGTTTGGGCGGCTTTGCTTGTCGTCGCACGGTTGTGCTAGAGGAATGAGCGGAATGCGTCACCTACTTGTCCTGGTCCTGTTACGGTAGTTGAATAGACATTCAGTCAACTCTAGATATGCTTGCTCATGGTGAGCAAGGCGGCCAAATGATTGCTATCGATAAGTTCTACACAAGTTTTCTACACGCGAACATGTCATAATGCAGGACTAACTAGATTAAATTTACCTCTCTTGTGACTCCTGTCGTGCAGTGCAGTGCTGATAGTTGGGTTATGTGCTGTGCAGCAGCAGCAGGACTGTGTTTTACCTTCCCGTGAATACTTAGTTGATTAGACATAATCCTTACTGTCTCGGTTATATACTACACTCATTTACAGTACTTAAGGATCCTTTCCGTGTACAATTCACTTCAGAAGTGAGTGTTCTCTTATCTTATCTTTATCTATTACGACTACCTTTCTAGGTGATTTCATCTCAGACTGCGCTGTCGTGCCTTGATCATCTGACATTCCATGACCCGTTCTGGTGCCTCGTCTGCAACATTCAGTTTAACCATCACTTGAGACATACCTTAAATGAAGTATCTGTGTTGCCTCTACGTCCCAGCGGCTATCATCGTTTTCAGGCGGTTATCTATACAAAAACCATCAATGACCATCCACCGCCTTTCCCAGGGATCCTCTTACTCTTCTCTCTATTGCCCATAACCCAGTCTATCTTCATGTCTTCAGCTTCTCCCTCACAAACTCTCACAATTGCCTCCTCTTCTCATTTGGAGCTCATCCTAAAGACAGCCCTGGATCAGTATCTTACAAAAACAGGCACAAATCTGTCCGAACACCAGCTTCTCAAGAAGTTGAAAGGATGCAACACCGCAGACGCCGTGATCGACGTACTTCAAGGAGGAAAATCTTGGTTTAACAATTTCCGGAACGGCGATCGCAAGATGCAGCTCCTTAGGGGACTTAAACCAACTGTGACTATAATCCTCGCCCTCACGAACTACACACCACTAGTCCACTGTATTGGTTCGGTAAGTCCTGATTAGTGTGGCCCATTCATTATGACCGGCTTACAATTTTGTTTTTCAGGTGTTTCCACCCGCACGTGTCATATTTCCTGCCATTAGCTCCCTTCTCTCTGTTCGTATCCCCCTCCCTTGCTTCCAACTAGTTATCTCACCTTCGTACCAAGGCGTCAAAGAAACTCAGTAAAGATTTTGATTCTATACACGATCTCTTCGAATCCATGCAAGGTTTTCTCTTCCGCCTCAAGATATACACTTCCCCTGAGACTTCCATTACCGAGTCCATGCTCGAGATTTTGGTCAAGACGATGGCGGAACTGCTCACCATCCTCGCTCTGGCGACGAAAAAGATTAAGAAAGGTCGGCTCAGTGAGTGAACTACCGTTTTTATGCTCCCGCGAGTAAACGTTTGGCAGGGGCGTACGGAAGGACGCTGATAGGGGATAATGAGGTCCAGGACGCCCTTCAGAGGTTAGACAAATTGACCCGGGAAGAGTCTCTCGCCGTAGCGGCGCACACATTTGGTAATGTGAACAAGATGATGTGTTCGTCATCCATTTCGTAGTAACATTATAGACAGGGCAGCTAAGACATTCATTGCAGATGATCAGATGAACAAGGACATTCGGACATGGCTCTCAGCTCCTGACCCGTCCACAAATCACAACGTTGCGCGGAAACTTTACCATGAGGGAACCGCCAAGTGGTTCATTGAAGGCGAAACATTCAAGAAATGGAAATCGGAGGGTTCGCTTCTGTGGTTAAATGGGAATGGTAGGGTGACTGCGTTATCTGGGTGCTTCTTGTTGCTGACGATCTTTTCTTGAAAGCGGGATCTGGCAAGAGCATCCTTTGGTACGTTCGCCTAGCATCATAGGGTATCGCCAGCACTCATCTGAATGGTCAGTTCCACCATCGTTGAGCATATCCAGGATCTGCGTTCTCCTGGATCTGCCTACCACTTGGCATCCTTTTATTGCGACTTTCGAGACCAGGAAAAGCAAAGTATCCGTGGTCTACTGTCCTCTCTCTTGACACAATTCCGTTCCCAGTCAGATGCCTATCGTAGAATCGTCTCTGAGTTGTACTCGAAGCATGATAATGGCGAGAAGCAGCCCGACGAGAAGGTTCTTGCAGAAACCTTGAAGGCCATGCTCGTAACACCCGTTCAGGACCCGGTGTACATCATTATTGATGCTATTGATGAATGTCCCCTCTCTGGAATGCCGTCTAAACGCGATGAAATATTGGACCTTATCAAAAACCTCGTCGACCTCCGCCTCCGAAATTTAAGGATCTGCGTTACTAGCCGTCCCGAACCAGATATTCAGAAAGCTTTTACAGAGCTGGCGCAACATTTTGTATCCCTTCATGCAGAAAGCGGGCAAGCGCGGGATATCTCCGAATATATCCACTCAACCGTCAACACGGACCCCATGATGAGTATGTGGGAGGCGGAGAGAAAGGAACTCGTGATCAATACGCTCTCGGAAAAGGCAAATGGAATGTAAGTTTCAAATTAAAACGAATATTTATTTCGCGATCATTATTCATGTCGTGGTGTAGGTTCAGATGGGTTTTCTGCCAACTGGAGACACTGCGCCGCTGTCAACAAAGGAACTTCCATTTGACGCTCGATTCACTCCCAAAAACACTGGATGAAACATATGAGGCCACGCTACGGAGGATCGAAGATAATGACTGGAAGTTTGCTCATCGCCTGTTCCAATGCCTTGCTTTCTCTGCTCGTCCACTCCGAGTCGAGGAAGTTGCGACGATACTTGAATTCAATTTCGAGGCTGGCAATATGCCAAAGCATGACGTAACTTGGCGAAACCCGGACTCTAACGGAGCTGTACTTTCCACGTGCTCCAGCTTGGTTGTCATTGTCAATCACGTTGATGACAGAGGAAAAGAGAGTCGTATTGTACAGTTTGCGCACTTTTCTGTGCGGGAATTCCTGACATCAGACCGGCTCGCGGGATCGACGGAAAGGCGCTACCACGTTCTCCCCAAAGAGTCGCATAGAGTGCTTGCGCAGACATGCCTGAGCACGCTGCTCAGATTCGACAAGACCACGGACACCAATACTATCTTGAACTTCCCGTTGTCTCGATATGCGGCAGAACACTGGGTCGGTCACGCACGATTCGAGGATGTCTCCTTGAATTTACGAGACGGAATGGAAACGTTGTTTGACCCAGACAAGACCCACTTCCTAGTTTGGATTGGAATATATGACTTGGACTCGTCCGAGAAGAAGGGGACAGAAGACACTTCGGTACACCCGATATACTACGCGGCTTTCTGCGGCTTCCCTGGGCTGGTGAAATATCTGGGGATTAGGCAACCTGGGAGTGTGAATTCTCGAGGTGGCAAATATGACACACCGTTGAAAGCGGCATGCGTAATTGGCCAAATGGAGATGGTGAAATGTCTGCTAAGCCATGGCGCTGATGTCAATGCGAAGGGCGGCATTTATGGATATGCTCTGCACGCAGCGGTATTGAATGGACATTTGGAGATCGTGAAATCGCTGCTAGACCATGGTGCTGATGTCAATGCGAAGAGCGGCCATCAAGAATATGCTCTGCACGCAGCAGTACGCAATGGACATTTGGAGATGGTGAAATCGCTGCTAGACCATGGCGCTGATGTCAATGCAATGGGCGGCATTTATGGATATGCTCTGCACGCAGCGGTACGCAATGGAAATTTGGAGATGGTGAAATTGCTGCTAGACCATGGTGCTGATGTCAATGCGAAGAGCAGCCATTATGGATATGCTCTCCAGCTAGCGGCATCCAGTAGACATTTGGAGATGGTGAAATCGCTGCTAGACCATGGCGCTGATGTCAATGCGGAAGACGGCGATTATGGATATGCTCTGCACGCGGCGGCATACAAAGGACATTTGGAAATGGTGAAATCACTGCTAGACCATGGTGCTGATGTCAATGCGGAGGGCGGCGATTATGGATATGCTCTCCAGGCAGCGGCATCCGGTGGACATTTGGAGATCGTGAAATCGCTGCTAGACCATGGCGCTGATGTCAATGCAATAGGCGGCAGTTATGGATGTGCTCTCCAGGCAGCGGCATCCGGTGGACATTTGGAGATGGTGAAATCGCTGCTAGACCATGGCGCTGATGTTAATGCGAAGAGCGGCGATTATGGATATGCTCTCCAGGCAGCGGCATCCGGTGGACATTTGGAGATCGTGAAATCGCTGCTACACTATGGTGCTGATGTCAATGCGAAGAACGGCTATTATGGATGTGCTCTGCAGGCAGCGGCATACAATGGACATTTGGAGATCGTGAAATTGCTGCTAGACCATGGTGCTGATGTCAATGCGGAGCGCGGCCATTATAAATATGCTCTGCACGAAGCTGTACACAATGGACATTTGGAGATGGCGAAATCGCTACTAGACCATGGCGCCGATGTCAATGCGAAGGGCGGCTATTATGGATATGCTCTGCAGGAAGCGGCATTCAATGGACATTTGGAGCTCGTGAAATCACTGCTTGACCATGGCGCTGATGTCAATGCAGAGGGCGGCCATTTTGGATATGCTCTGCAGGCAGCGGCATCCAATGGACATTTGGAGATCGTGAAATTGCTGCTACACTATGGCGCTGATGTCAATGCGGAGGGCGTCATTTATGGATATGCTCTCCAGGCAGCAGCATTCTATGGACATTTGGAGATCGTGAAATCGCTGCTAGACCATGGCGCTGATGTCAATGCAATAGGCGGCAGTTATGGATGTGCTCTGCACGCAGCGATACGCAATGGACATGTGGAAATCAAGAAATGGCTGTTCAAGCACGGTGCGAGGATCAATGTGTAGAGCTACAAATATGGAACTGTTTTCGGAGTGGCACCTTTTCAATAGTATTCTGAAAGTCAAGGGGACTATTTTGTATTTATGTATGAAGGACAGCATTTAGCTAGGTTATCATCATCTAAGTTGTTGTAAGGATAGCTCGGGCGTTAGCCATGAAGCCTCCAGGCCAAAGCCTATATATGCTCTTGTTTGAAAACTTTGTATCATTTAACAAAAAATTATGTAAAGAGGCATGGGGCAGGCTTATACTTAAATACTACAGTACTACTAACTATCTCACCTAATTGGTTTGAGAGGCTTAGATGCAGTCGATAATGCGATAGCAACTTTTTTATCTATAGCAGCAGCTATATGGTGGTAATTTAATAATGTGATTTGATCACATGCCCGATCTTTAGATATATGTTTTATCTAAGCGTAATCACAATTTATGTCGGACCGCTATGCCGTATCTTGGTTCAACAAAGATATCTGACACGGATGATTATTCAGGCCATTTGCCTGTTCTTTTTGCATGTCCTGTCTCGCTAGTCTTGTGTCCTTTTTCATCCAAACTCCTGCCCTCATGCACACTAGTCTTTGTTGAGGACAGAGCAGCCGGACTCCCGGGTGGACTCGATCTAACGATCGTGATAAGATAATCAAAAGTGCGTCCGTTAACTGATTTAGAGACAATTCCACATTGCACTTGCAAGACATTCCTTAACACATCTTGTCACAAGTAAATAGGAATATTTACTGTAATGATTGTCATGCTTTTGTGTAGTATAAAAAGTCATTACTTTGTGTGCATACACTTCAGTTTTGACCACAAGAACCGAAGTGAGTATTTGGTATGATTATGGATGCAAAAGAAGACAAGTGGGGACACACAAGTGGGTTTTAAAGTGGAAGCGAAACAAGACTCTAATTTGATACAAGTGAAACTAATAAGTTTTATACTATTTATGCTATAGAAGTCAAATAGGAGACATAATACAAAGGAGTCAAAGCAGAAGGCCAAAAGCAGTGGCCAGGGGTTGATACAATGTAAACTACAAGTCCTTTAGAATGAAATGTAATGCGTGCAATGAAGAGTAAAAGGGGGTGTGCAATTGAATGATTAACTGTAATAGATTTAAGTTGCACTTGAATAAAATAAAACCAGAATAATGAAGTGGAAAGGTAGAATGCATTAACTCTTCCAAACATGAAACCATAGAATCTTGAGCGGTGTCCAGAAAATTAAGCTTGTCCGGTTTGAACGTCTTGAGAATGTAATCCATCAGTATTATTATTATTGAAGTCGAGTTTATTACACGCTTGCAGGGTAGAACCCAAATCGCACGGCTACTACAGGGTACATAGTAGCTACTGTAAAGAATGCACAAAGACATGGAGTCAAACCCAGGAGGGAAAATGGAAAGTATGAAGCGTGCAAATAAATGCTACAGCAGGGGATAAAGGCGGCGAACCACCGGAATGTTAGTAAGCATATTACGTCCACTTAAGTCCTTCTTGAACCGGCAACTCCGGTCACCTCTGATCCGGTCCGGCTTACTCTGATCCGTTCCCGTCTCTGGGGGGATATTTTTGTATGATTGTACGACAAAGTACGATGGTGGTGTGGTGTCATCCGTCCATTAAAGGCGGCTCAAAATTCCATACGCGCACCTTTGAGCTGGTCAAACCCAACCCAACCCGCCTCACCCCTTACATTTTTTTAACTAGTTTTTCTCTTTGAAGTCCTATTATAACGTATCCTGGTGGACCCGTGCTCGCTAGGGCCGCGCGCGTAGGATTGGAGGCACACCGAGTCAAGTGATCCTCAAGTGGGGCGCACCCGAAGGCACTTGTCGTGGTCACCACCACTGGGAAGCACATCCGACTAGACGAGTACCTGACCGTTCTCCAACTAGCGGACCTTACGCCCGAAGAAATAGCCACTATCAACGAACAGCTCACCACTAATTTCGGGAAGGTATAGAGGCAGGTCGAGCCTCAATTTAATACCGTATTGTACGGACGACAAGTACAGCATCCACGAGGTGCACTATTGTACTGCTGCCGGGTTTACTGGCCATAGTCTGTTTAGCCAGTTTCCACATCCATTTAAACCAACACTACTTACACTGCCCTCTTCTTCTCTTATAGACCTGAGAATTTGTAGAGTGAACGAATTTCCGAATTACCTACCCTACGCCTATGCACCTGCTGGGGTCAGCCAGGAGATTGATAGCACTTGTAAATTGAACTTTCTTCAATAAGCAAGAACGAGCAGACGACAGCGCAAATGGGTTATCACTTGTATATAGTACATAGATGACAGTGAATACTGATTACAGAGCCAAAAACAATGGGTTTGTGTGTGTCTATGATACCAAAACAGTGTGATGAAAGAAAATGTGTGCAAAACGTGTGCATGATAATACAAATGGGGGCTTGATGAGATAATAGATCTGAAAAAAAACCAACAAGTCCAGTCCTCGTCAGTAGTACTAATATGCGAACCAGCGTCTTGATGGAAATCTCTGCTGCATCATAAATACTTCAAAAAACAAAATGAATGAATGAACGAGAGAGAAGAAAAATGTGCAAGAGGAGAGTATGGAGACTTGGAACGCGAGAGATCGAGGCGTGAAGAAGGGGCAACATTTCAATAGTCTCAACCCTTTCCAAATACAAGCCTGCCAGCGTATACTCCTGTTTCTTTGTTCTTTTCGACTCGCACGCCCATAAAGTGCGTTTTTGGACCAAGCCAATCTAGTCGGACGACACCCTTCTCCCAGCCTCCCCCCATGCGGGTGCACCGCTCCTTGTAAGCCTGGGCAACGCGGCGCTGTGCACGGGAGCCCTCACCGAGTGACGCCCATTCTTCAGGGGTGACACGATTCATAAGCGTGCCATGCACGGCGTAGAGCACATCAAGGTTTGTCAAAGTAACTGATGTTGTAGTTTTGCGTGGCTGTGGACGCTTGCCGATAAAGATGTTGTTCGGCGTTAGTGATCGCTTGACAATCACGACCCATGGCAGTTTCGGAGAACGCAGGAGGAGATGCGAACTTGCCGGTATTGGCGGTTCCGTCGCGGGTTGGGCCAGAGTGATTGCAGGTACAGGGGCGCGCTTTATGCGATCCACGACTGTTCGCGCGGATGGAGTGAAGGCAATATCGTAAGAGATCGGGGCATGGCGTAGGAGTCTGTATGATAGCAATGGGTGCATGCAGAACAGGACCGTGAGGGCAGGAGTCTTTGTAAGTGATGATGGCTCAGGACCGTCTGGAGGTTCAAGAATCAGTGAGGCGAGTTTACAAGAGAGGGCATATAGTTGAAGAGAAGGACGTACCCGTAGTAGACGATCCTTGCGTTGCGCCCGTAGAACTAACACTGGTAAGCCAGGCATTGCTCAGACCTGTTGGTTTGGCAGGACGACTACCAAATGTCTCGGAGTGAGATAGATTCGAAACCAATGGTGATGATCCGCTGGTATGTGTGCTACGTATTGGGCCAGAATAGAAAGAGGTGCTAGAGTTTGAACGAGAGTGAATGAGGAAAGTCTTGAAGTCGTGCAACATTTAAAGAACTTGTGTGACTCGGATTGATCCTGCGGACCGAGTGGCTTTTTATTTGGAATTTCGGCAAACATAGATCACATGACTGATTGCAGAGATGTCCTCAGAAGGAATATATCCTAACAGAGCGTTGATGCTGATTGGATAACAAAGAATCAAACGAACGGGTGCGTTTATGAAAAGCAAGCTATAAGCAACAAAACGATTGCAAAGCCGCCCCTCTCAAAAAGCACAAATATCCTATCCTCTCACCACCCCCTGCTTCCCTCTGCCTATTATGTGTTTATCCCGCGAAGACTGAATGTATCGTCTCACACGGCAAACCCAACCTGAAAAAAAAAAAAGAGGGGGAAAAGGGGGCATGGCAGTGATCAATCACAAAGCGAAAAAAGAAAAAAAAAAAAAAAAAAAACGTACCTTGCTAGAAGTCACCGAAACACGCGCATCAAGCGCATTGTCGTTGTACGAGCTCGCTTTGCTAAGCCTGCTTGGCTCATCACCATTCTTGGGGTCGTCGACACGAGTGCCGGAGGGTCCACAAACGGATCGCAAGTCGGGAAAGGTTCCGGGACCGGTACCCGACGGATCGTGTGCGAACGATCCCGGGCTGGAATTGGAGAGGATTGAATGGAGGCAATAGACTTCTTCTCAGGAACCAATACTGGGTCCGCGAAGGGGTCACGGTGGTCGTCGTCCGTCGTGGGTTGTTGTTCCTGTTCCGTGGTGGAAGGGAATGCAGCAGTCGGTGGGTCGTTCCAACCACCGGTATTCTGGACAGGCGGGAGCACCGAAATGGACGGTGGCAATTCGGAGCGGGGTGATATCTCCTTCTCATGCATCGGTGGTGGTGGAGTGATGTCGAACGTGGGTAGGTCAGCACGTCCGACACGCTGACGTCGGCGATGACACAGGAAGCCGATCAGAGCGAGTATAAGCACTACCATTGCCGAGGTGGGCGCTACGATTGCTGCCATGGGGACAGAGCTTCACACATAAGCGTGGTAAGCAAATTATCAAGCGGGATAGAACTGGAAGTCGTGGAGAGTCGTTACCTTTTCGCAGAAGCGGAGGAGACCGGCAAAACGGTCGGTAAAACCGTTTGTACCGTTCGTGTCACAGGTATGGAGGTTGATGTGCCCATGCCTGAACGAAGGTGAAGGAAACAACCTCCGTGGTAGTTGTGAACGAAGATGTTGTAAATTCATCCCTGGTGGTGGAACTGGTGGCAGAAAAGGACACCGCCGAGGCCGAGTCATCGGTAGCAATGGCGACCTGGCCGGGGCTGAAATGAACTGTCATCAGTTTTGTCAGCGTAACAAGAGATCTAACGTACCCGGATATGAATTGTGAGCGAATAGAAGGGGAGTCAATGGAGGCGGTTGTTGTAGTAGTTGCGATAGTCGGAATGGGAGTGATTAAGGTATTAGTGGCAGCCGTGGTCGTCCCCACCTTCACAAGGGATGAAGTGGCAGAGGTGGAAGGCACAGGGATACTGGAGCCTTCTCGAGACGGGTCTGACTTTGGTTCACCGCCAATCTTCGGCGGAGTGTTAGACGGACTGGATTGATGAGCGTAGTGCTGGCTGCACGGTCAGAAGTACCCGTGGTGATCGTGAATGAAGGGCTATTAGTAGTAGCAATCGGGGTAATGAATGCTGGAGAGGTGGTCTCGCTCTTACGAGTCACCGTCTCGACAGGAGTCGCAGTCGAAGTCTCATCCAGGGACAGCGTCAAAGTCAAAGTTAATAATGAAGTCGAGCTCGATGTCGGCGTGGGGGTCGAAGTTGGGGTTATGGAGGATGCTGAGTTCGTGGTAGTGGTTGTAGAAAGCCCTGGAGTCGAAAGTGGCGAAGTGGCAGTGGGCAATCTTGCACATCAGCAGGTCCCGCATCGTTTGGCACCAAAGAAGAAGTGGTGGACGTAGGCAGCGGGAAACTAGTTGGCGTACTGTCACTGTTTACTTACCCCACCTAGGCTAAGTGGCGTTTGTGTCGGCCCCGCCAGTTCCTTAGACAGTGTCGTCACAGGAAATGATGACGAAGAAGTCTCGTCGGCGACTGAGCTAGCGACATCAGGAATAGAAGAGGGGGTGTTGTTATTTGCAGAAGTGAGAGTTTGAGCAGTATCCTGGGCATTCTGGACGATAGGAGAGCAGCACGAAGATGATCTGAGATTGCCAATACTGCCGGGGGCACTGTTGTGACGGTTGGCAACAAAGTGAAAGACGTTGAAAAGCTGCGACCAAAGTCAGTAGGTTTTCATGCCTCTTGGAAGAGGCTCTAAAGTAGAACCGAACCTGGTGAGGGGGGTTGTTGTAGGACCGGGGGTAGAGATGACCGACACCGGCGTGCTCACGAAATCAGGTGTCAGTTGAGTAGTAGGGAGAGGTGCTGATTGAATGGATGTAACGGGATATTTGCCAATCTTCTAATTACCATGGATAACAAAGAGTATGAATTACTGACGCACCATCACTCCCGGTACTAGTGGTGAACGGCAGTGTGGTACTTTTTCAGCGGGACTTGAGCTGGACGTAGGAGCATGGACTTGGGTAACAGAGGTCGAAGTACCATGATCATTACAACGACAAAGACATGAATCAAGGCTGGATGAAACACACCACTGTTGGAACTGGATGAGAACGCCTTGGGCGTCTCAGAGGGTGTAGAGTCACCGAGAAAGCTACTCTGTTGCCCGGGTGCTTTGTATAGGGAAGACGAGATATGAGTAAACAAATTTTACAGCAGTAGGAAAAGGTTTTCATGACCCGCACCAGAGCTAACATCGATTACACCTCCAACATCGCCCAAATGAGAAATGGTCGTGTTGGCGCGCCTCCAGGACGCTTTTTCCAGTAAAGGGGCCATCAAGGCTGAAAGAAAGGTAAAATAAGGAGAAAAAAAAACAAGATCCTGTCGGACAAAGTGTCAGGGGAAAGCTGTAGAAAACATCTGGGGAACGAGAAATTGAAACGCACACAATATGACCTTGTTGAGGGTCATGGAAGTTAAAAAAGCAGAAAAAAAAACCTTCTAGATCAGGATGCAACGCTGAGCTATCGTCTCGCGAGCGGCTTGGAGATGTCAATAGATTAAGCGAGCCGGGGGACAGCAACCATTTGTTCCGGATGATCTATGATGATGATGCATCATTCTCAAATATTGCCCCATACCGTGAGTAATTTTACCACTCGTGACCCACCATATTCGTGGGTTGGTAAAAAACCTGCAGTTTTTATTTTAAAAAGCACGGTGTACTGAGAAACCCGTGTAATGAAGCCACGGGTGTCATACTACAATATATATGTCTAAACTACAGCTGAGGACGGAGAACTACTATGAGCACGTTTCTTTTTTCTTCTCCAGGCATGTCAATGAGATCGAGATCTCTCTCAGCAAACAAAGGAGTAAAATCAGATCTAGATGTAACAAGTACAAATAGAGTGGTGACACCGCAACTCTGGCGTACCAAAATCCAGGGATGAATACTTTTTGAGCCAAGTTGTGACCGCAAACGTTGTCACGTGCTACAAGCATTTGATCAATTCGACACCACCAAACCCGTTTATCGCTACCACCTCCAAGATGCCAACAACAACTATCAAAGACCTAAAGCCTATACCTCCTAACCCACCACGATGGAAGCCAACTACCGATCCCATGTCCATCATTGTCACTGGCCTTGACACCACCGCCTCTATCAACGATCAAATTGACCAGATCGACCAACTCATCACTTTGAAGCTTCAGGTAACCGATAATTTTCTGTTATACAGTTTTCATTTCCTGAATTGGCATCAAATACAGGACATTGATGCAGACTTTTCCAAGATGCAGCAAGTACTTTCAAGTCGAATCTTGCCCGCGTTTAAGCGTTATTCCATAGGTACAGAGCCAGTACGAGAAGCAGCCAAGGTATGGATCCTTGTATGGGAATCTGACGCGTTTTCCCCCCTTCTGAACATTCTGCATCTGCCATTTATTTTCCAGTTTTGGACATCGTTCTATGAACAGGCTGCTCAGGTTCGCATTCCCACTTCTGATGACTTGTCCACTCTACAAGAACCGTCCTCTACCTCTCCCGCGGATCAACAACAAGACGCTACCTCTCACTCTAGAGATCCATCATCATCTATCATCTCTTCTGAATCCAATTCAAACAATACATTTGATCCAAATCGTACACCCTCCGAAAGTTCATTCCTTCCCGCCCATGCCGCTATTTCCTCAACTCCAGCGGCGGCCGTTGCTCGAACGCGGAGAACGACAAATGACACTTCATTTACGCCACAACCGCTCATCATCACCGATGATCCGTCTTGGGACCCGTCAATTGAGTCACCTCTTGTTCGCCTCGACCGTGATTTACGTGAACTTGCACGTGCGGATCCCCAACCAGCATCACTCTTTAGATCAACAGATCAATTCTCGGATTCAGATTTGACTACACCACCACCACCACCACCACCACCAGCTGAAGCCGACGACGACCAGACTGTGCACGCGCCAACTCAGGCACCTGTACTACTTCCTCCCCCTTCCACGATCCGCGCTCCGCCGCCGCCCAAACCCACTCTACGAATCATGCAATTCCACCACTCATCTTTCGTACTAAACCCACGACCCCCGCACGTAACCCATACCTTCCCGCCCACACTAACCCACGCGACTGGTCTGGCATCGTTGATTTACGGTCCTCCCCCCTACAACCGACATCGGCGGTAGTACCTACATCTTCTGACGATGGAGATGATCCCACATTACCTGTTGGGATGTCCCCTCCAGTCATGCTCGCTTTCGCGAAACTCCCCACATTGGGTCGATCCCCAGCTAAAAACGCAGCAGAAAATATCCGTCACGCGCTCGTGCGAGACGTATTACGTTCCGCCGGTGGCGACGCCAGCGATAACGGAAATGCGAGTGTAGCGATTAGCGGTGGTGGTGGTGGCGGCGGTGGCGGCGGCGGCGGCGGGAACAGTAGTAGTAGCTCAGTGCCGACACCACCCTCCCTTTCTAGATACATAGGAGGAGGCGCAAGCACGAGCTACAGTAGTAGGACGGATCCCGAACTCGATAGCATGATGCGTCGGGTTGGCTTACCACAAGACCCTCCGGCACACTGGTGGCGTTCCTCTTCCGAATCCGCTTCTATTCCTGATGATGGCGATTCGTTCTCAACGCCATCATATTACACTACTACCACGCCTGCGCTTGCACCTAACCTTGCATATACGTACGTGCAAGAGGCAGAGGCAGAGGCAGAGGCAGAGGTGCCGGTGGCGCCGGTGGCAGTGGCCGTACACAGACATTCACTGCCATCCGAGACACCGACGCCTCCGTCCTGGACGGGGGTGGCAGCGGCAGCAAGTGCAACGCCCGAGAGTGAGGGCATTTCCGCATTCACTTCATCATCCTCGGGCGAAGAAGATTCGGTGGTCAACAATACGGCTTATCCAAGCACCGCTTTCTTACTCGCCTCTCGACAACGTGGACGAAACGATTTCGGTTTTGATGATGGTGACGCCGACGATGATGATGATGATGATGATGACGATGATGATGATGATGAACTACTGGACGAAGGAGATCCTCAAGCATTAGCGCCCGTACACCCTTTTGCACGAACGGGTAGAGGAGCGTTAGTAGTAGATGATGACTCTTTCGATTCTCTTGATGGTGGTGGGGATAGTTTCGACAGTGCCTTTGGAGGAGTACAAGGACAAGGAAATGAAGATGAGGAAGGGTTAGAGGAGACCGTATTCGGTGCTCGAATCTCGGAGCGCGAAGCCGTCCGTCGTCGCATTCAATCTTCCCCTTCCTCTTCCTTCCCGTCACAATCACAACTACAATCGCATTCGCAACAACAACAACAACTACGTATGTTAGGCGAGGATCTGTTACAGGATACGATCGGTATCGGTACACAGTTGGCGAGGGCTGGACGTATCGAAGAGAGTCCGACCCCATGGGCCACTGGCGGTGGTGGTTTACGATGAAGAAACTACTGTATTTGTGTCTTGTATTGTGTGTGTGTGTGTAATATATATAAGTATTGTAGGAAGTCCCCGCTCGGTCCGAGTTTCTAAATTTAACTAACTAATTACCGAGAGAAAAGAAAAGACAGTCAAAGTCGGTTCCGAACCGATGCGTTCGCCTCCTCAAACCCTAACCCCCAACTACATGATGACGCAATCCTTGTCTTTCGTGCGCGGCATATCACCACCACCACCACCACCACCACCACCGTCCCGATCACGTTGAACTATCGAATCAGGTGCGACCGGTCCAGCGACGTTCCCGCGCAGGCGCTGCGCTGCACGCTTGTCACCGAGTTCGGCAGCCTTTTTGTACATTGCCGATGCTCTGTTTTGTCAGCCACGCAAATTAGGGGGGGAGGGGTAGGGGAGTTGGTGGTTTAGCCAAGATCTCCCCCCTCTCTCTATTGAGACTAACGAAACGGACGTACTCGCGTGGGTTGGGTGGAGTCCCGATCCCAACTTCGTAAAAATAACCAACTGCATAAATGGCTTTGGCCAAACCACCTTCTGAAGCACGTTTGGCCCAAAGGAATGCCTCGGTGTCAGATTGAGGAAGTACACCGGGAGAACCGACGAGGTACCAAGCTGTCAACGCAAAGCAAGCATCTCTGTGATTCTGTTGGGCAGCGATGTTCTACATGGGGGGAAAAAAGCGTGTGGGAGTAAGTGAGTAAGAATGCGTGTGTGGGTGTGTGGGCGTGTGGGTGTGTGTAGAGAGAAGTAACGTGTGACGCACGTAATAGTGGATGGAGAGAGCAGGGTCTTGTGGGCAACCCATCTTGCCATATTCATAACACTCCCCGAGACGGTATGCGCTCGGAGCGTAACCGAGTTCCGCAGCCTGTGCGAGAAGTTCTGCAGAGTACTCATAATCAACAAACACGACATTATGAATACCACGCTCATGGAGGAGCGCGAGTTCGTGAAGCGCGTGAGGGAATTCCGCAGTCGCATGTTCAGCGGAGCGCTTGAGCGAATTGACGCCCTCTTTCGGTCGTTTCGACATTCCCAGTTCCCCGTTGAGTTCTGCGATCCCAAGTCTATATAGTGCCCCAGGGTGAGAAGAAGCTGCCGCCTTGCGATAAAATTGTATAGCCTTGGCTGACTCCCGTCGACAACCCCAACCATTCTCACAACAAGTACCAGTACGGTATGAAGCGTCTGGGTGACCGTGCTTGGCAGCTAAGATGAAGAGTGGGAAAGCACGATCAAAATCTTGGCGATTCTTATGCGTTCCAATACCGTTGGCATAACAATCGGCGAGGAAGTATTGAGAGGGCATGTGTCCGCGGTCAGCATTACGCTTGAGGAGTGATGTAGCCTCCTTTATGAGTTCTTCACGTTTTTCGATGGCCTTTTCGACCTCCATCACGTTTCCTGGTGTGATTTCGGGAATAGGAAGCGTCTTGGAAGCATCGACCATAAAGACGGCAAATTCGAACTGAATATCCGGGTCCTGTGTTTTTTTGGCATTCGCTCGGTAGAGTTCCAGGGTTCTCTCGTGAGATAAAAGGGCCGCTTGCTTTCCGGGTCGTAAGTGAGAGTGATCGAGGATCGGACCTGGGGGTGGAGAATATGCACGGACGGACTGGTTGGTGATGGAACGAGGAGGACCTGATGCGGGTTTATACGGTGGCTGGTCACTCTGGTAGAAATCATCGGCCTCTGGTGACGGTGTACCATCGTCGTCAATATATTGTGGTTGCATTTGAGGAGAATATTGATGCTGCTGTGATTGTTGGTGTTGTTGTTGTTGTTGTTGTGGCAATTGAGGTTGAAATTGGGATGAGGGGCGAGAAAGTCGGGTAGGGCGAGTTTCGAGGGGTGGAATAGGATCATCGTCATCATCATCTGGATCATATTGTGGATTTAGTTGAGGTGAGGGGTGTTGTGAAGGATGTTGAGAGGATGGTCTGGGTTGTCTTTGAGGACGAGTAGTATCGAATTGGGAAGGATCCGGAGGTGAAGGTAAATCTCCTGTCCTTGTTCGCCCAGGGCCAGGGTATAAATCATTGAAATTGGCAGAGTTTGGACGTGAATAAGATTCGTACATGAGTTAAAAGAGGAGAGAAGTTGAAGGACGAAATGAAGGAGATTGTAACTAAGGCAGGTCGGGGTTGGTTGCCTCAAGCTCACCCTCCCCTCACACGCACATACTCACACACTCACATACTCACACACACACTCACACACGCCCCCCCCTCCCCCCTCAAGTTATTTCAACCTCACTCCCATCTGTTCGTTCCACAACCTTCACTTATATACAAAAGGTGGCCTCCGCGGGGCCGTTATGCGGCATCCTTGTTATGTAGGAGGTCCGCTCCGCCTATTAATACCGAGCGAGGGATGGGGGCCACATGCTTCTCTCCGTTCCTGATCGTGCCTCCACCACAACCGCGGATTATTTAGGGCTCGGTCAGGGTAGAATCATTTACCCTTATCGCCAAGGTTCTTTATATATAACCCATGCCCTTTAATATAAAGCTCGCAGTGAGAGCAATCGTAATTTAAATACTTGGTCCTGACCCGTTTCTTCTTATCAGCATGGCCTCTTCTCGTGAGAACACCTCTGAGAACTTTCAACTCGGTCAGTTTGCCGTTGATGAGTATCGCCCTATCAAAGTTGTATGCATCGGCGCTGGATTTTGTGGCATCCTCGCAGCCATTCGGTCCGAAACATTCTTTTTTTGTTATCTTATAGTTTCTCACCAAGTTTCCATTACTCTCCTTAATAGCTTTGCGCAGAAGGTGCCAAATATCGAGTTGACAGTTTATGAAAAGGAGAAGGGGATCGGCGGTACTTGGTTCGTTAACAAATACCCTGTAAGAGTTCATCATCTTCCCATCCATCATCAGTCTTCAGTTCAATCCTCAACGGACGTGGAAAAAATAGGGACTTGCATGTGATATACCCTCCCATAGTGTAAGATCCTTCCTTCCTCTGTCCTCTCGCTCTCAAGCGCTGGATAACATAACCTGATCTTCGTTCGCGCATCAATCCAGTACCAATATAGCTTCGAGACCAATGTGCGTCACTTTCTCAGAAGCGGGCCAGAAGACTCGCCCCCCCTCTCCCCCAAATCCACCCCTTTTGGTATTTTCAAAACTGACGCGAATCTTTGGAGGGTGGTAGGTAGACTGGTCCGGATTCTATGCCTCCGGGCCCGAGATCCTCGCTTACCTCAACCGAGTGGTTGAAAAGTACAAGCTCATGCGTCACATAAAACTTCAACATGAGCTCACGCAGGCTTCATGGGATGAGGTGACTGGCAAATGGAACCTTAAGATCCGACGTGATGATGGAGATCGTGATGCGGCGGAGATCGAGGACACGGCGGATTTACTTTTCCTGGGTGTTGGTATCCTCCATCGTTGGTCATGGCCTGACATTCCAGGTCTTGGTGATTTTCGTGGACGCGTACTTCATAGTGCGCAGTGGGATGTCACTGAAGAGGGTGGATGGGAAGAAGGTGTGAAGGATTGGGGAGATAAGGCCGTCGGTATCATTGGAAACGTGCGTGACTGGTAGCTTGCTAAGTTCTTCCTTCCCCCCCCCCCTCCCCCCCAACGCACTCTTTTGTATCATCTGACTGGGGTCTTGTCCTTTTAAGGGTTCTTCCGGAATTCAACTTGTCACTGCGCTTCAGCCCAAGGTCAAGTCGATCGTAAACTATGCCCGCTCAAAGACGTGGATCGGAGAGCCATTTTCCGTTCTCACCATGCTCGAACTCGCCGGTCGTGAACCAGGAAGCAACGATTGTATGATCCCCTTCACGCACATGGATAGAGATTTCACAGTCTCACACTGACGTCTCTAACCACCAAAGATTTATATTCAGAGAAAGACCGCGAGGCATTTAGGGACGAGAAATATTATAAAGAGTTTAGGCACAAGATTGAAGCAGATCTTAATGTGCGTTTTTATCTATGTTATCTTGGGTGACGATCACCCCTCTGAAAGTGCAATGTCTCTCGCTCTAGTCAGTTGCCCAGACCACTATCCGAGGTTCGGGCTTGCAGAAACTGGTTGGAGAATTATTCAAGGGAGAAATGAAGAGACGACTGGCTGCACGTCCAGATCTCTTAGAAAAAAGTAATTTTTTTTTCTATGTGTTTCTAAACTGTCTCTTCAGCGCTCAAGTGGATTGACGGCTCACTCCCAGTCGTTCCACAATTCGCTGTCTGCTGTCGTCGACTTACACCCGGTCCCGGCTACTTGGAAGCTCTATGCACCGAAAATGTAAGGGGCGGGGGGGCGACCAATGTGCACTTGCCACATATACAACATTGACATCTTGTCTGTTATTTTTTTCCCTCCCACAGACGACACTTCAGACGACACCAATCGCACGCGTCACACCTACAGGCATCGAGCTCGAAGACGGAAGTGCTGAACACCTCGACGTGCTCATCTGCGCGACCGGATTCGACGTCTCCTATCGTTTCCCATTCCCCGTCCTCGGAAGGGATGGTCTAGCTCTCAACGCACGTTGGGCCGCGACTAAAGGCGCGGAAGCTTACCTCTCCGTTGCTGTGGATGGTTTCCCGAATTTATTTTTTGGAGGTGGACCCAACTCGGCTGTGAATTCGGGTTCTTTACTTGCTATATTTGAATGTCAGGTCGAGTATGCGGTCAGTGTGGGTTTGAAGTTGCAGCGTGAGAGGTTGAAGAGTATTGAGGTTAAACGAGTCGCGGTAGATGATTGGAGGGCTTATATGGAGGTGAGTGAACGTTTTGTTTCCAATTCGGAAGCTTTTTTTTTTTCTCTCTCGGTTCGTGTGACTATCGGGTTTATATTTCGTTATTTCGTATAGGCATTCTTCCCGAAGGTAACGTTACTGCAGCTCACATGGGCTATTTCTTTTTATGGTGGGGAGCTGATATATGAACCACGCGACGCGTTTGTTTTTGTCTCTTTTGTTTTGTTTTGGCAGACGGTCTATACGGATCCTTGTCGTTCATGGTACAAGAACGCTGAAGGTCGCGTAATCGCCCTATGGCCAGGTAAGTAACCCATTGACTCTCAGTGGTTGTAGTGGTTGATAACGTTCCCGAACTTTCAAGGTTCGTGCCTTCATGCCGCACGCACGCTCACCCACCCACGATGGGAGGACTACGAGTATGAGTATCTTGATGGTCCAAAGAATCGACTGGCTTGGTTAGGAGATGGGCAGACGTACAATGAAAAGGTTGGACAGGGAGATCGTCAGTTTTTTCTTTTTTTTTTCTTTTCTTTTCTGTGTTCTTTTAAATGACACGACTACTTTTTGCAGTTGCGTGGTATTTGGATGAAAAAGAGTTGGATTATCCGCCTGGTAAGTGCCGGCGCTTCTAATGGTTGTCGTTTCCCAGGTAAACTGACTTGAGGTGGGGTCACATACAGTACCTGAGTGATCAAGAAAACAAAATCGTGCCTGGTTATGTTATATCCCCTTGCTTTTGTATGATCTGAAGGACACCCCAATGAATGCCCTAGTCACGAAAGTGAAAGAGGTCCGGCCTCTCATTTATTTAAGTCCCGGTTTTATTATTCTGAGAAGATGATCGTTATTCTTCCGATCCTCCTGATCCGGGGACATAAGTGTATTGCAAGTCCTATCTTCATCACAAACTTTGGCTCGCATCTTCATCCCAACAATGTAAGAATGACTTGGGCGTCGGACGCGAAGCCTCAGGCTGGCTGGACCCTGTTTTCTCTCTCTTTCATCACAAGTCTTGACAATACAATTCCTAGCAATTTGACTTTAAGTCCCGGACAGACTATGATATATGGTATAAGTGAGACTGATACATGACACGAGGGATTTAACAGTATTGTGCGCGTCCTGGCATTCCCTTGGTTTCATCCTCTTTCATCTCGCCTCACGCGGCTTCGCCCTCTTTCTTCTAAATCCATCATCCCCTGCTGCTTCACAACACTCCTTCAACTAGGTCTCTCTACAAGTATATAAAGTAGGGTCAGCCAACAGAAGCAAAGGGGATCAAACAGTCATTCTCTCTCTGTCTCGCTTTCTCCTTCTCTTTGAGTGCTAAGCAACTTCTTGACAACGTACAGCATCAGGTCAAATGGAACCAGCAAGCAGCATACTTACAAGTACAAGCATGACATACCCTCAACTTCAAAGTCTTAGTTATCTCGGGGTTCCCTCCTTTACTCTTATATCTCATCTCCCCTGTCTCTCTCCATTCGGGAATACACTTAGCCTCGCACTCACTGCGGATTGGATCCGTTCAGTGGTGAGTTCGAGGCAGAGGACGTTCCCAAGAGGAAGAAAGGAATGGAGAGAGATGTTTGAGAACCTTGAGAGGGAGCTCCTAAGGGGACGTGAGAAAATGAAGTACCTTATAAAAATGCTAGCTTATGATTGGCGTTCATTGATAGTCCTTTTTCATGTAGAGAGGCGAAAGAGAATGAGAAAATGGGACCAAACCCTCGTTGATTTGGTTATCTTGTCTGGTCCTACTACTACAACACAATGATTGTATGTACCTTTATATACGGGAAGACTAGTGTGCATGAGGGCAGGAGTTTGGATAAAAGAGGATAAGACTGAGCGAGACAGGACGTGCAGAAAGAACAGGCAAATGGCCTGAATAATGAAGTAAGTGCTAAGCGACGCTGCACCGTGTCACGTGTCACAAGATACGGCATGGTGGTCCGACATAAATTGTGATTACGCTTAGATAACACATATATCTATCAAATCACATTATTAATTAATAATAAGCCACTGTATAGCTGCTGCTATAGATAAAAAAGTTGCTATCACATTATCGGCTGCATCTAAGCCTCTCAAAACCAATAAGGTGAGATAGTTAGTAGTACTGTAGTATATAAGTATAAGCCTGCGCCATGCCTCTTTCCACAATTCTTGTTTAATGAAACAAAGTTTTCAAACAAGAGCATAGGCTTTGACCCGGAGGCTTCATGGCTAACGCCCGAGCTATCCTCACAACAGCTTAGATGCTGATAACCTAGCTAAATGCTGTCCTTCATACATACATATAAAGCAGTCCCCTTGACTTTCAGAATACCATTGAAAAGGAGCCACGCCGAAAACGGTTCCATATTTGTAGCTCTACACATTGATCCTTGCACCGTGCTCGATCAACCATTTCTCGATCTCCACACGTCCATTGGATGTCGCTGCCCGCAGAGCATATACATAATGGCCGCCCTTCGCATTGATATCAGCTCGATGGTCTACTAGCCATTTCACCATCTCCAGATGTCCATCGAAAGCCGCTGCGTGCAGAGCATATCCATAATCGCCGCCCTTCGCATTGACATCGGCGCCATGGTCTAGCAGCCATTTCACCATCTTCAAATCTCCATATAATGCCGCTGCCTGCAGAGCATATCCATAACGGCCGCCCTCTGCATTGACTTCAGCGCCATGGTCTAGTAGCCATTTCACCATCTCCAAATTTCCATTGAATGATGCTGCGTGCAGGGCATATCCATAACGGCCGCCCTCCGCATTGACATCAGCGCCATGGTCTAGCAGCGATTTCACAATCTCCAGATGTCCTTTGAATGCCGCTGCGTGCAGAGCATATCCATAACAGCCGCTCTTCACATTAACATCAGCGCCATGGTCTAGCAGACATTTCATCATCTCCAAATGTCCATTGAATGCCACTGCGTGCAGAGCATATCCATAATAGTCGCACATTGCATTGACATCAGCGCCATGGTCTAGCAGCAATTTCATGATCTCCAAATCCCCATTGTCTGCCACTTCCCACAGAGCATATTCATAATGGCCACCTTCTGCATTGATATCAGCGCCATGGCCTAGCAGCAATTTCACGATCTCCAAATGTCCATTGCGTGCCGCTGTGTGCAGAGGATATCCATAACCGCCGCTCTTCGCATTGACATCAGCGCCATGGTCTAGCAGCGATTTCACGATGTTCAAATGGCCATTGGATGCCGCCACGTACAGAGCATATCCATAATCGCTGCCCTTCGCATTGACATCAGCGCCATGGTCTAGCAGCCATTTCACCATCTCCAAATGTCCATTGAATGCCGCTGCCTGCAGAGCATATCTATAATAGCCGCCCATTGCATTGACATCAGCGCCATTGTCTAGCAGCGATTTCATGATCTCCAAATCCCCATTGTCTGCCACTGCCCGCAGAGCATATCCATAATAGCCGCCCATGGCATTGACATCGGCGCCATGGTCTAGCAGCAATTTCATGATCTCCAAATGTCTATTGGATACCGCTGCCTGCAGAGAATATCCATAATGGCCGCCCTCTGCATTGACATCGGCGCCATGGCCTACCAGCCATTTGACGACCTCCGTCTGGCCTATTACGCATGCCGCTTGTAACGGTGTATCATATTTGCCACCTCGAGAATTCACACTCCCAGGTTGTTTAATCCCCAGATATTCCACCAGCCCAGGGAAGCCGCAGAGAGCCGCGTAGTATATCGGGTGTATCGAAGTGCCTTTTGTGCCCTCCATCCAGGGCTTTTCCAGGTCACATATTCCAATCCAAGCTATGAAATGGGTCTTGTCTGGGTCAAACAACGTTTCCATTCCATCTCGTACATCCAAGGAGACATCCTCGAATCGTGCGTGACCGACCCAGTATCTTGCTGCGTATCGAGACAACGGGAAATTCTCGATAGTATCGGTGTCCGTGGTCTTGTCGAATTGGAGCAGCGTGCTCAGGCATGTCTGCGCAAGCATTCTATGCGATTCTTTGGGGAGAACATGGTAGCGCTTTTCCGTCGATCTCGCCAGCCGGTCTGAGGTCAGGAATTCCCGCACAGAGAAGTGCGCAAACTGTACGACACGACTCTCTTCCTCTTCCTCTTCCTCTTCGTCATCAATGTGATTGACAATGACAACCAAGCTGGAGCATGTGGAAAGTACAGCTCCGTCAGAGTCCGGGTTTCGCCAAGTTACGTCATGCCTTGGCATATTGCCAGCATCGAAATCGAATTCAAGTATCGTCGCAACCTCCTCGACTCGGAGTGGACGAGCAGAGAACGCAAGGCATTGGAATAGGCGATGAGCAAATTTCCAGTCATTATCTTCGATCCTCTGTAGCGTGGCCTCATATGTTTCATCCAGTGTTTTTGGGAGTGATTCGAGCGTCGAATGGAAGTTCCTTGGTAGACAACGACGCAGTGTCTCCAGTTGGCAGAAAACCCATCTGAACCTACACCACGACATGAATAATGATCACGAAATAAATATTCGTTTTGGTTTGAAACTTACATTCCGTTCGCCCTTTCCGAGAGCGTATCTATCACGAGTTTCTTTCTCTCCACCTCCCACTCACTCATCATGGGGTCCGTGTTAACGGTTGAGTAGATATATTCGCGGATGTCCCACTTTTGTCCGCTTTCTGCATGAAGGGATACAGGACAATGCGCCAGCTTTGTAAAAGCCTTCTGAATATCTGGTTCGGGGCGGCTAGTGACGCAGATCCTTAAATTTGCGAGGCGGAGGTCGACAAGGTCTTTGATAAGGTCCAATACTTCTTCACGTTTAGACGGCATTCCAGAGAGAGGATATTCGTCAAGGGCATCAATGATGATGTACATTGTGTCCTGAACAGGGGTTAAAAGCATGGTCTTCAAACATCCCGCAAGAAGGTTCTCGTCCGGCTGCTCCCGACCATTGCCATGTTTCGAGTACAATTCAGAGACAATAACACGGTAGGCATCTGACTGGGAACAGAGCTGCACCAAGAGAGAAGATAGTAGCCCTCGGATATTTTGCTTTTCCTTGTCTCGAAAGTCGCAATAAAAGTACGCAAAGCAGTCAGATCCACCATTACATAGACGCCGGACATCCTCAACGATGGTGGAACTGACCATTCAGGTGAGTGTTTATGATACCCTATAATGCTAGGCGAACGTACCAAAGGATGCTCTTGCCAGATCCCGCTTTCAAGAAAAGACCGTCAGCAAGAAGAAGCACCCAGATAACGCAGTCACCCTACCATTTCCATTTAACCATAGAAGCGATCCCTCCGATTTCCATTCCTTGAATGTTTCGCCTTCAACGAACCACTTGGCAGTTCCCTCATGGTATAGTTTCCGCGCAATGTTGTGATTTGTAGATGGGTCAGGAGGTGACAGCCATGTCCGAATGTCCTTGTTCATCTGATCATCTGAAAAGAATGTCTTAGCTGCCTTGTCTATAATGTTACTACGAAAGGGATAACGAACACATCATCTTGTTCACATTACCAAACGTGTGCGCCGCCACAACGAGAGACTCTTCCTGGGTCAATTTGTCCAATCTCTGAAGGGCGTCCTGGACCTCATTATCCCCCATCACCATCCGTCCGTATGTCCCTGACAAATATTTAATCGCGGGAACATTAAAACGGTAGTTCACTCACTGAATCGCCCTTGTTGAATCTGTTTTGTCGCGAGAGCGAGGATGGTGAGCAGTTCCGCCATCGTCTTGACGAGGATCTCGACCATGGACTCGGTAAAGGGGGTCTCAGGGGAAGTGTAAATCTTGAGGCGGATGAGAAAGCGTTGCATGGATTCAAATAGGTTGAGTAGAGAATCGTAATTATCACTGAGCTTCTTTGATGCCTTGGAATGAAGGTGAGATAACTAGTTGGGAGCAAGGGAGAGGGATACGGACAGAGAGAAGGACATCAATAGCAGAAAATATGGCCTGTGCGGGTGGAAACACCTGAAAAAAACCATATTGTAAGCCGCTCATAATGAATGGGCCACACCGATTAGGACTCACTGAACCAATGCAGTGGACGAGTGGTGCGCATTTCGTGAGGGCGAGGAGTATATTCATGGTTGGTTTAAGTCCCCTTAGGAGCTGCATCTTACGACGGCCTTTCCGGAAATTGTAAAACCGGGATTTTCCTCCTTGAAGTACGTCGATCACGGCATCTGCGGTGTCACATCCTTTCAGCTTTTTGAGAAGCTGGCGTTCGGACAGATTTATGCCTGTTTTTGTAAGATACTCATCCAGGGAGGTCTCTAGGATGGGCTTGAGACGAGAAGAGGAGGCAGTTGTGAGAATTTGTGAGGGAGGAGCCGAAGACATGAAGCTAGACTGGGTTATGGGAAAGAGTAAGAGGATCTCTGGGAAAGGCGGTGGTTATCGATGGTTTTTGTATAGATAACCGCCCAAAGACGATGATAGACGCTGAGATGTAGAGGTGACAGGAGGCAACACAGATACTGCATGTTGGAGGACCAGTGAAACTAAACTTTGCGGATGTGGCACCAGAACGGGCCTTGACTGACCATCTGGCTATTTCTTCGACGTGCTACTGGTGACATGATGATGATGCTGTAAGGTAAGGATAGCTCGAGCTTCTTGATACCTTCCGCCTCTGCCCGTTCCGGCCCGTCCTGCCTTGAACTTCTTAATGAACACAGCCTGAGGTTAGATAATCCAAACTACCTAGAATGGTAGATATAATTCAGTTATGTTGGTCAGAACTGAAGTGAACTGTACAGTAAAAGTGTCCTTTAAATACTGTAAATGAGTGTGCTTACTTTAATAAAGACAATGAAGGATTGTGTCTAATCAAGTAAGGTATCAAAGTATTCACAGGAAGTTGAAACGCAGTCCGCGTGCTGCTGCACAACACACAACTCGCTTGTTAGTACCGCACACTTAGCGATTGATCCGAGTTGGCCATATTGATCTGTTTCCGACACTTCTCGCCTGCCCACACATCATGCCCTTCATCTTCTCTTCATGGCACCCCACTGCCTCACTATTCAGCCCCTTTCATGTTGTCGTATCTCAATACACTAACTCTCATAGCTATAAAAACGGTTTTGACTAATCTCGGCGATCTCTGTTCTCTGGTTTGCCCCGTGTGCAACCCAGTTTTCAATCCTTACACCTCTCCATCGGAACATCTGATAAGAAAATCCCTGATCTAACACGATACGGCCTACCGATCGTAACACAACACGAGAAAAAGTCCGACAACGAGCACGATCCCAAACCTGCTTCCCGTCATACGTACATGTACACCTTGACGAACAACTATGGTGTGTGAGCGCACCAGTTGGGAGGCGAGCGAGGTGGTTGCTCCATTGTTTTTCGGGGCTCCTCATTGGTTTCGACCTTGTACTGCTTGGGCCACTTGGGCAAACGTGAGGGCTTGCTGTTGCTGTGCTACCGTTTTTGCTGTGGTGATGAGGAAGATGGGTCGGGTGTCCATTGCGATCGGCTGGGGTGGTATTGGCTGTTGAGTGAGGGTTCTCACCTGCTGAGGGGAGGGCCACTTGGCAAGGGGCGCGCTGTCAGGCTTCAAGTTGGTCCATGAGTGACCAGAGCGTGTAGCGTGCTAGCGATTAACGATGGCGGATCATTCGGTGTAGCAGGGGCTTTCACCAGGGGCGGGGGTGGTGCCTGTTCTGGGGCAGGGGTAAGGTACGAGAGCTGTGAGCTCTCCAGTTCTGCCATTTCAGTTTCGGCAGCGTGCATTGACGTTGCGACCCCATGGTTAGCCGCATTATTAGGGCGGTATGTCCATTTGGCAATGGACTGGGTTAGTATGGCGTGTTTTATCACTCCTATTGGTGCTTTGTCCCGTGCCGGCTGAGAGCTCGGTACGTCCTCATCCAGGGACTTGTGGGGGTGGGGTCGTTGGGCGGCCCTGTCTGGTACGTGATGGGTATCGAGGTGAGATCAATCTTGAGGATGCCCGTGACGGTGCTCATGACATTGGCCTAGATCGGGTAGGTGTTGGTAGAAATTGGTGTTGTCTTGGGGCGTCAGGGGGTCTTCTCCGGGTCAGCGTGCCTGACTTGGGTCAGGGCCCAGTTATCGACCCCAGCCTGTGCTTGGGCAAGTCGATTGATTGTGTATTGTCGACACCATTCTGCTACTTCTGCAGAGACACCCTGTCTGGCAATGTCAGTAAGCTCGACCTTATAAGCTTCCCTCATTTGTTGTAATTTCTCGACGCCTTCTGAAGTGCAGCTGTTTCGACTGCGACGGAGTCTTTGTTGTTCCAGAACTCTCGTGCTTTGAATTGTGCGACTCTCTGAAGGTCGCTTTGTGCTCTGTGAAGCATGTGGTTTGGTTTACCATCCCGAAACAGGTATTGTCTGGTATCAAACAGGGTGGTCAGCTGGTCGAACAACATGTGAATGTATTGGGCCTCGGTTTTCGAGATCCACAGATCTCAGCATGCCACGTAGAATCGCAGCGAGGACAAAGCATTCAAGACACGTCCATGAGGATGGGGTGAGGCCAACGTAGTCCAGCTCCGAGTCCAGCTCTTTCCCTATCCCGCAGTCTAACATGTTGGCCACCAGAAGGGCAGCCCCAGATACTTTCTCCTTAGAGAAGGTGAAGGTCCTTGTGAGGTTCCAAGGAGTCACCAATGTAGTAGCATGCGTACCCTGCAACGCTACCGGAGACCAGGTTTGCTAGCTCTTTCTTGCTTTTTGATGCTTTGTTAGTAGGCTTTGCGGGAACTCGGGCAATGAAGACAGCTCCAGTTGATCCTGTGGATTGTAGCGGATCGGCATTGTGATGGCCTTTCTGAACTCTCCAGGCGCTTGGTTTGGTGTGTCAGCGAAGGGAATCCCTGCTTTGAGGACATCGTCAACAGTGATGACAAGGGGGGGAGTGTGGGTTAGGTTTCGGGGAGGAGGACGGTTCCCCGGAAGAGATGTTGATGGGGTTAGATTTCCCACAGCAGCCATAGCTGCTCGTGGGACGAGGTATCTTGATAGGGTGGTTTGGTTCAGGGGTGGTACGAATGCTTTGATGAAAACGTATATTATCTAGTAGTCAGCAGACAAGGGACAAGCTCAAGCACGCGAGACTCATTCAGGGTAGCTCTAACGGCCCGGATGATCCATAGGGAGTGGGGGACTGCACTAAGAGCTGGCTCAACTCCTCAGTGCGCAACTCAGCCAAGGTAGAATCATTTACCTTTATCCCCAAAGTTCTTATACCCACGAAACCCAACCATCACATACTCTTAAATATATAAAGCTCGGCACTCAAGTGAGTAAACCCATTTCTATCAACATGACCTCTTCCCAAACGCGTGAGAACACCAGGAATCACTCTGAGAACTTTCAATTCGGCCACTTTGCCATTCATGAATATCGCCCTATCAAGATTGTATGCATTGGTGCCGGATTTTGTGGCATCCTCGCAGCCATTCAGTCCGAAACATTCTTCTTTTGTTCTCTATAGTTTCTCACCAAGTTCCATTATTATATAGCTTTGCGCGGAAGGTGCCAAACATCGAGTTGACAGTTTATGAAAAGGAGAATGGGATCGGCGGTACTTGGTTCGTTAACAAATACATCCATCTTCAGCCTTCAGTTCAGTCCTCAATGAACAGGGACTCCCATTGTGATATACCCTCCCACAGTGTAGGACACTTCCCTGGTCGTCACTCGCTCTCAAGCCGGATATCTCCGTTCGTGCGTCGTCGGGACCAATGTGCGTCGCTTTCTCAGAAGAAGCGGGCCAAGAAAACACTGATCCACCTTTAGAATTGACCAAACTGACGCGATCTTGACGGTGGTAGGTAGACTGGTCCGGATTGTACGCCTCTGGGCCCGAGATCCTCAGTTACCTCAACTGAGTGGTCGAAAAGTACACAAGCTCATGCGCCACATAAAACTGCAACACGGGCTCACGTACGCCTTGTGGGATGGGAGGACACCTCAGGATCCGGCGTGATGGAGACGGTGATGCGGAGATCGAGGACACGAGGTACCTGCTTTTCATGGGTGTTGGTATCCTCCATTCCAGGTCTTCGTGATTTTCATGGACGCGTACTGCACAGTGCGCAGTGGGACGTCACCGAGGAGGGTTGGTGGGAAGAAGTTGTGAAGGATTGGGGGGGATAAGGCCGTCGGTGTTATTGGAAAGTGCGTGACTGGTAGCGTGCTAAGTCCTCCCCCCCCACAACGCACTTTCTTTCGTATCGTCTGACTGGGGTCTTGTCATTTTAAGGGTCCTTCCGGAATCCAACTTGTCACCACGCTTCAGCCCAAAGTCAAGTCGATCGTAAACTACATCCTCTCAAAGACGTGGATCGGAGAGCCATTCTCCCTTCGCACCATGCTCGAACTCGCCGGTCGTGATCCAGGGAGAGACGACTGTATCCATCACAATCTTTCACGCATATAGATAGAGATTCACGGTCACAGTGACTTCTCTAACCTCCAAAGATTTATACTCAGATAAAGACTGCGAGGCGTTTAGGGACGAGAAATACTATAAAGAGTTCAGACACAAGATTGAAGCAGATCTTAATGTGCGCTCTCTATTCTATCGATGCGCGGTCCCCATCAGGATTTCATTCCTTTTCTATCACCTCAGCAGGGAATAAATCAGGCTCAAAATCCTCATTCCCAAATACCCGTTCCACGTATACTGGTTCCACCATGTCGTAACGTTAGCAGTTACTCGCGAGGAAGAACAGAAAAGATTGCTTACTCCACTGTGCGAGACCCTTGTCATAGTTGCGCAGACACACGAAGGCGAAAGCCAGTGAAGAAGAGCAGTGCCACGAACGAAGGGACAGTCGTGCAACCGAAGAATGGCCAGTCTACGAGGGTAAAACGATATACGCGCGAGTAGAACATCATTGACCACGCGAACATGAAGAAGAAAGCGATGGCAAGGAATGCCCAGGTCAACTTGCGCCACTCGCGGCGCACGGAGTATCAACCCTACGATGTGCCGATGTACTCGTCAGCGCGCCGGCACAGGCTATCGAAAGTCGAAAGGTACGATCATCAGCCAGGGGATCAGCAACTGAGATTGAAATCCACATCAGCCACCGCGCAGCAAAGTGACGGAATCAGATGTGAATGGTGAGAATGAATGTTCCATTATAGACCGGGGTGTAAGATTGAGAAGTTGAACGACCCAGAGCGCCATTGGATTGACAAGGATGAAAAGAGATAGCTAGATGCGTGACCAAGACTGCAAGAAAGTACTGCATGAAACTGTCAAGACCTGTGGCTCGAGTATAGAACGACGGAAAGGCCGTACATTCGCAGAATATCCTTCGGCAGACCAACGCGCCTGAAGGTGCGGGTGCGATAAGCCTGGCGTAAAATGGGTAAAACGGTAGCTGCGAACGGGGTGGGGGCCGAACGAATACCTTGTAAAGGCGCCAGGAGAGGTAGATGGAAATCAAGAGCGCATTCCAATGCAACACGAGGTCCACAATCTAGGGAGGTTATGTGACACGGCGTATCTGGCCTTTCAATAAGATGAAAACAGGCGGTCGTTGATGTTCATGGTGTGCCACAATGCGTACGTCGACTACCCAGTAGCGAGCATGCGCGCGATGAGAAGGGCGAGGCTGTGTCCACATGAGCTAGGAGATAGTCCCCAAAGAGAGCACATAGATATGGGGGATAGATTCGAAAAGCAACTAAAAGACGTTAATAATGAATAGGAAAAGAAGAAGCAAAAGCACGCGGCTACTCACAAACCAGAATTGAGATCCTATAAGTGACAGCTCCTCGCGGCGCGACTGGGTCAACCTATGAAGATGCGATTCAATATTATTTCAAAACTCTACCAATCAATAGGGACTCACTTGGCCGCTGGGTACAGGGTCAAGGGTCATGGACATGCTCCCATCGTTTGAGGTGATGACGACATTGGAAACTGGAAAAAACCATCAGACCTTGGCTGTGAGTCGATATGAATGTTGAGAGCGGGGACTGTTGCTGTTTACGATCCATGAGGTTGAGATCTATGGGCAAGTAAAAGGGAGCAGAAATGACGCCATGGTAAAGGCTGAGGGTACGAAACGACTAAAGAAGAAAAACCTCAGTCAAAGGCGAAGGGAAGCGAAAGAATGATTGAGTGCACCGATGAATTGAGATCATAGTTCACAGTTCGCAAAAAGCGATGCGGAATTGAAACGGGTTTCTGTTTGGCCGTCGCAAGGATTTGGATCTCCACCGGTGACTGCATAGCTCGACGGAGGTGACGATCACCCCTTGATAGACTCGATCTAATGATCGTGATAGTGATAAGATACTCTAAAGAGCGTCAGCTATCCACGCACAGCGTAGTTATATTTCTCTCACACTCTTCAAGTTGTATAAAAATCGATTTAAAAATAAAAAATAAAAAATGACCAGATGGTCAGTCATGGCCAGTTCTGGTGCCGAATCTGCAACGTTCAGTTCACTGGTCCTCCAAGATGCAGTATTTATGTTGTCTCTTATCACCTCTACACCCCAGCGTCTATCATCGCTTTTAGGCGGCTATCTATACATAAACCATCGATAACCATCTGCCGCTTTTCCCAGGGATCCTCTTACTCTTCCCCATAACCCAGTCTAGCTTCATGTCTTCAGCTCCTCAGGAAACTGAAACCAACCATGAATATACTCTTCGTCCTCACGAACTGCGTACCACTCGTAATTGGCATTGGTTCGGTGAGTTCTAATTGGTGTGGCCCATTCGCTATGGGCTTACAAGATGCTCTTTTTCAGGCGTTTCCACCCGCACAGGCCGTATTTTCTGCTATTGATGTCCTTCTCTCTGTCCGTATCTCCCCTGCCTTGCTTCCAACCAGTTATCTCACTTTCATTCTAAAGGCATCAAAGAAGATCAGTGATAATTACGATTCTCTACTCAACCTCTTTGAATCCATGCCACACTTTCTCGTCCGCCTCAAGATTTACACTTCCCATGGCGCTGATGTCAATGCGAATGGCGACCATTTTGGATATCCTCTGCAGGCAGCGGCATGCAATGTGCATTTGGAGATCGAGAAATTGTTGATTGAGTATAGTGCGAGGATCAATGTGTAGAGCTACAAGTATGAAACTGTTTCGGAGTGGCATCTTTTCAAACGTATTCTAAAATTTAAGGGGACTATGTATTTGTCCAGGTTCAGCTCGGTTATTATCATCTTAGTTGTTGTAAAGATAGTTCCGGTGAATCCTCCAGACCAAAGCATATGCTCTTGTTTCACAGCTTTGTTTAATAAAAATATTTGACAATTTCAGACAGACTCTGATACAGGTACGGAATGAAATCTTTAATTAACAAAACGCATGATGCGAGCATTTGCTTAGCATTTACCTGTTCTTTCTGTATGTCCTGTCTCACTTAGTTTTGTCCTCTTTAATCCAAACTGTGGAAATGTTGCTTGGGGTCAAAGAAACACTGAGAATTCATCCCTTGGTCCGGAAATGATCGCGAATTGACCCTATGTATTTAATGCGCCACCTACCTCCACAGCTGTGAAGGTATTCATCTGCGCATTCATTATTACATGCACTCCACAAATAATTATGGACGCCCTATCTATAAAATTCATACCCCACATGTGTTGAGACGAGCCGGACTCCCGGGTGGAGTCGATCTAACGATCGTGATAAGATAAGCTAAAGTGCGTCCATTAACTGATTGAGATACAATTCCACATTGCACGCACAACACATTCCTTCTTATATCTTGTCACAAGTAAATAGAACTATTTACTGTTATGTTTGTCACGCCTTCATGTAGTATAAAAGTGTCGCGTTGAACGGATACAAGGGGCCTTATGTGCTTGGGCACACAAGGGACTGCAGAGAAGGGAATGAGACTTTTTTGTTTTATTATGTTTGCTACGACGAAGTAATACTAACCTGCAGAGAAGGGAATGAGACTTTAAGTGAGATGACCCTTCTCTGCAGTCCTTATATACATGTGGGTATGAATATTATAGATAGGATGTCCATAAGCACTTGTGGAGCGCATATGCTTAATGTAATAATGTCGCGCAGATGAATACCTTCACAGCTGTGGAGGTGGGTGGTGCATTGGCACATAGGGTCAATTCCCGATCATTCCCGAACCAAGAGATGAATTCTTGGTGCTTCTTTGACCCCAAGCAACAAAAAGGTCGTTATATTGTATGTGTTCACTTCAGTTTTGACCACAACAACTGAAGTGAGTATCAGTATCTTATCTTTACTGTAGTTAGTGTGCGGAGCCAATCCGCGGTGAGTGCGAGGCAAAGTGTTCCCTAGATGGTGAGAGAGAAAGAGAAGGAAAGGAGAGAACGCGCCCTTTGAGCTAACTGATCAAATGCAGACGTATCGTGCGTGAACTGAGATAATTGCTGCTTGTAGGTTCCGTTTGACCTGTACGCGTATGTCGTCGAGAAGTTCTTTCCAGCACAAAGAAAAAGAGAGAGAGAGAGCTAGATTGCGTGTTCGCTGGACTACTACAAGCATTTGTAGATACCTTTATATACTTGTGGAAAGTCCAGATTTGTGGTGTATAGTAAGCAAGCCTTTGAGAGTGACTTGAACAAAGACCAAGTGAAGACCATGCAATAAAGACGGCGAGGTGAAGACGGCGAGGTGAAAACTTTTGACAATAAAGACGGGGAGGTAACGAGAGGGTATAAAGAATGGACGGGCAGGCGGCCCGGAAAGTGCACGACCTATGTACTGATAAGGGAGATATTCGTCGAATGCTCGCACCTTGCATTAATCGCTTTGTAGTATAGTAAGATGGTTTTCTAAACTAAGATCGAATAAAAGTCAGAAGTTTTCTTAGTTCAGGGCTCGTAATGAAAGAGAAAAATGAGTGTAACCAAGAGTGGCGACAGCTAACGGTTTCATGCTCAACGCCTGAGCCATCCTTACATTAGCTAACACTTAGTAATAGTCTATCCTCTATCTACATAGGTAAAGATACTAATTAATATATAAGGTTTGACCACAACAACTGAACCTATCCGGTATCTACATAGATAGCTAAACCCCTTTCACAGCTGCGTTTCGTCAGGATTTTGGATGAAAGAGGACAACTCGTGATCGGATTTCCTACTTGTATCAGAGTCTGTCTGAAATTGAAACTAACGTGTCAAATATTTTTATTAAACAAAGCTGTGAAACAAGAGCATATGCTTTGGTCTGGAGTCTTCACCGGAAGTATCTTTACAACAACTAAGATGATAATAACCAAGCTGAACCTGGACAAATACATAGTCCCCTTAAATGTTAGAATACGTTTGAAAAGATGCCACTCCGAAAGCAGTTCCATACTTGTAGCTCTACACATTGATCCTCGCACCATGCTCAATCAACAATTTCTCGATCTCGACATGTCCCTTGGCTGCCGCCGCCTGCAGAGGATATCCATACTCGCCGCCCTCCGCATTGACATCAGCGCCATGGTATACCAGCCATTTCACGATCTCGACATGTCCCTCGGCTGCCGCCGCCTGCAGAGGATATCCATAATAGCCGCCCTCTGCATTGACATCAGCGCCACGGTCTACCAGCCATTTCACGATCTCGACATGTCCGTTGGCTGCCGCCGCCTGCAGAGGATATCCATACTCGCCGCCCTCCGCATTGACATCAGCGCCATGGTATACCAGCCATTTCACGATCTCGACATGTCCCTCGGCTGCCGCCGCCTGCAGAGGATATCCATAATAGCCGCCCTCTGCATTGACATCAGCGCCACGGTCTACCAGCCATTTCACGATCTCGACATGTCCGTTGGCTGCCGCCGCCTGCAGAGGATATCCATACTCGCCGCCCTCCGCATTGACATCAGCGCCATGGTATACCAGCCATTTCACGATCTCGACATGTCCCTCGGCTGCCGCCGCCTGCAGAGGATATCCATAATAGCCGCCCTCTGCATTGACATCGGCGCCATGGTCTAGCAGCCATTTCACCATCTCGACATGTCCGTTGTCTATCGCCGCCTGCAGAGGATATCCATACTCGCCGCTCTTTGCATTGACATCAGCGCCATGGTCTAGCAGCCATTTCACGATCTCGACATGTCCGTTGTCTATCGCCGCCTGCAGAGGATATCCATACTCGCCGCTCTTTGCATTGACATCAGCGCCATGGTCTAGCAGCCATTTCACGATCTCGACATGTCCGTTGTCTATCGCCGCCTGCAGAGGATATCCATACTCGCCGCTCTTTGCATTGACATCAGCGCCATGGTCTAGCAGCCATTTCACGATCTCGACATGTCCGTTGTCTATCGCCGCCTGCAGAGGATATCCATACTCGCCGCTCTTTGCATTGACATCAGCGCCATGGTCTAGCAGCCATTTCACGATCTCGACATGTCCGTTGGCTATCGCCGCCTGCAGAGGATATCCATAATAGCCGCCCTCTGCATTGACATCAGCGCCACGGTCTACCAGCCATTTCACCATCTCGACATGTCCCTTGGCTATCGCCGCCTGCAGAGGATATCCATACTCGCCGCCCTTTGCATTGACATCAGCGCCATGGTCTAGCAGCCATTTCACGATCTCGACATGTCCGTTGCTATCGCCGCCTGCAGAGGATATCCATAATGCCGCCCTCCGCATTGACATCAGCGCCACGGTCTACAGCCATTTCACGATCTCGACAGTCCCTGGCTGCCGCCGCCTGCAGAGGATATCCATAATAGCCCCCTCTGCATTGACATCAGCGCCATGGTCTACCAGCCATTTCACGATCTCGACATGTCCGTTGGCTGCCGCCGCCTGCAGAGGATATCCATACTCGCCGCCCTTGCATTGACATCAGCGCCACGGTCTACCAGCCATTTCACGATCTCGACATGTCCGTTGGCTATCGCCGCCTGCAGAGGATATCCATACTCGCCGCCCTTTGCATTGACATCAGCGCCATGGTCTAGCAGCCATTTCACGATCTCGACATGTCCGTTGCTATCGCCGCCTGCAGAGGATATCCATAAGTGCCGCCCTCCGCATTGACATCAGCGCCACGGTCTACCAGCCATTTCACGATCTCGACATGTCCCTGGCTGCCGCCGCCTGCAGAGGATATCCATAATAGCCGCCCTCTGCATTGACATCAGCGCCACGGTCTACAGCCATTTCACGATCTCGACATGTCCGTTGGCTGCCGCCGCCTGCAGAGGATATCCATACTCGCCGCCCTTTGCATTGACATCAGCGCCACGGTCTACCAGCCATTTCACGATCTCGACATGTCCCTTGGCTGCCGCCGCCTGCAGAGGATATCCATAATAGCCGCCCTCTGCATTGACATCAGCGCCACGGTCTACCAGCCATTTCACGATCTCGACATGTCCGTTGGCTGCCGCCGCCTGCAGAGGATATCCATACTCGCCGCCCTTTGCATTGACATCAGCGCCACGGTCTACCAGCCATTTCACGATCTCGACATGTCCCTTGGCTGCCGCCGCCTGCAGAGGATATCCATAATGGCCGCCCCCCGCATTGACATCAGCGCCATGGTCTAGCAGCGACTTCACCATCTCGACGTGTCTCTTGGCTATCGCCGCCTGCAGAGGATATCCATAATAGCCGCCCTCTGCATTGACATCAGCGCCATGGTCTAGCAGCCATTTCACGATCTCGACATGTCCGTTGTCTATCGCCTCCTGCAGAGGATATCCATACTCGCCGCCCTTTGCATTGACATCAGCGCCATGGTCTACCAGCCATTTCACGATCTCGACATGTCCCTTGGCTGCCGCCGCTGCAGAGGATATCCATAATGGCCGCCCTCTGCATTGACATCAGCACCATGGTCTAGCAGCAATTTCACGATCTCGACATGTCCGTTGGCTATCGCCGCCTGCAGAGGATATCCATAATAGCCGCCCTCCGCATTGACATCAGCTCCATGGTCTAGCAGCCATTTCACGATCTCGACATGTCCGTTGACTATTGCTGCCTGCAGAGGATATCCATAATCGCCGCCCTCCGCATTGACATCAGCGCCATGGTCTACCAGCCATTTCACCAATTGCGGGAAGCCGCAGAGAGCCGCGTAGTATATTGGGTGGACCGAAGTGTCTTTTGTTCCCTCCGTCCAGGGCTGGTCCAGGTCATATATTCCAACCCAAGCTAGGAAATGGGTCTTGTCTGGGTCAAACAACGTTTCCATTCCGTCTCGTACATCTAAGGAGACATCCTCGAATCGTGCGTGATCGACCCAATATCTTGCCGCGTATCGAGACAACGGGAAGCCCTCGATAGTATTAGTATCCGTGGTCTTGTCGAATCCGAGCAGCATGCTCAGGCATGTCTGCGCAAGCACTCTATGCGATTCTTTAGGGAGAACATGGTAGCGCCTTTCCGTCGACCTCGCCAGCCGGTCTGACGTCAGGAACTCCCGCACAGAGAAGTGCGCAAACTGTACAACACGACTCTCTTCTCCTTTTTCATCAACGTGATTGACAATGACAACCAAGCTGGAGCATGTGGACAGTACAGCTCCGTTACAGTCCGGGTTTCGCCAAGTTACGTCATGCTTTGGCATATTGCCAGCGTCGAAATCGAATTCAAGCATCGTCGCAACCTCCTCGACTTGGAGTGGACGAGCAGAGAACGCAAGGCATTGGAACAGGCGATGAGCAAATTTCCAATCATTATCGCGGATCCTCCGTAGCGTGGCCTCATATGTTTCATCTAGTGTTTTTGGGAGTGAATCAAGCGTCGAATGGAAGTTCCTCGGTTGACAGTGGCGCAGTATCTCTAGTTGGCAGAAAACCCATCTAAACCTACACCATGACATGAATAATGATCGCGAAATAAATAGTCGTTCTGGTTTGAAGCTTACATTCCGTTTGCCTTTTCCGAGAGCGTTTTGATCACGAGTTCCTTTCTCTCCGCCTCCCACTCACTCATCATGGGGTCCGTGTTGACCGTTGAGTAGATATATTCGGAGATGTCCCGCGCTTGCCCACCTTCCGCATGAAGCGATACAGGACAATGCGCCAGCTTTGTAAAGGCTTTCTGAATATCTGGTTCGGGGCGGCTAGTGACGCAGATCCTTAAATTTTGGAGGCGGGGGTCGACGAGGTCTTTAATAAGTTTCAATACTTCTTCACGTTTAGACGGCATTCCAGAGAGGGGACATTCGTCGAGGGCGTCAATGATGATGTACATTGTGTCCTGAACGGGTGTTACGAGCATGGCCTTCAAAGTTTCTGCAAGATCCCTCTCGTCGGGCTGCTTCTGGCCATTACCATGTTTCGAGTACAATTCTGAGACGATGGCACGGTAGGCATCTGACTGGGAACAGAGCTGCACTAAGAGAGAAGATAGTAGCCCACGGATATTTTGCTTTTCCGTGTCTCGAAAGTCGCAATAAAAGTACGCAAAGCAGGCAGATCCACCATAGCATAGACGCTCGACATCCTCAACGATGGTGGAACTGATCATTCAGATGAGTGCTAGTGATACCCTATAAGGCTAGACAAACGTACCAAAGGATGCTCTTGCCAGATCCCGCTTTCAAGAAAAGATCGTCAGCAACAAAAAGCACCCAAATAGTGCAGTCAACCTACCATTCCCATTTAACCATAGAAGCGAACCCTTCGATTTCCATTCCTTGAATGTTTCGCCTTCAACGAACCACTTGGCGGTTCCCTCATGGTAAAGTTTCCGCGCAATGTTGTGATTTTTAGATGGGTCAGGAGGTGACAGCCATGTCCGAATGTCCTTGTTCATCTGATCATCTGCAAATAATGTCTTAGCTGCCCTGTCTATAATGTTACTACGAAATGGATGACGAACACATTATCTTGTTCACGGTACCAAATGTGTGCGCCGCTACGGCGAGAGACTCTTCCCGGGTCAATTTGTCCAACCTCTGAAGTGCGTCCTGGACCTCATTATCCCCTATCAGCATCCGTCCGTACGCCCCTGCCAAACGCTTAATCATGGGAGCATAGAAACGGTAGTTCACTCACAGAGTCGACCTTTCTTAATTTGTTTTGTCGCCAGAGCCAGGATCGTGAGCAGTTCCGCCATCGTCTTGACCAAAATCTCGAGCATGGACTCGGTAACAGGAGTCTCAGGGGAAGTGTATATCTTGAGGCGGATGAGAGAACCTTGCATGGATTGAAAGAGGTCGTTTATAGAATCAAAATCTTTACTGAGTTTCTTTGACGCCTTGGTATGAAGGTTAGTTAACCAGTTGGAAGCAAGGGAGGGGGATACGAACAGAGAGAAGGACGCCAATGGCAGGAAATATGACACGTGCGGGTGGAAACACCTGAAAAAGAACATGTTGTAAACCGGTCATAGCGAATGGGCAACACCAATTAGAACTCACCGAACCAATGCCATTTACGAGTGGTGCGCAGTTCGTGAGGGCGAGGAGTATGTCCACGGTTGGTTTCAGTTTCCTTAGAAGCTTCATCTTGCGATTGCCATCTCGAAACATGCTAAACCGAGACGATCCTCCTTGAAGTACGTCGATCACGGCGTCCGCAGTGTCGCATCCTTTCAGCTTGTCGACAAGCTGGTGTTCAGACAGATTTATGCCTGTGTTTGCAAGATACTGATCCAGGGCGGCATCTAGGATGAGCTTGAAATGAGAAGGGGAGGCAGTTGTGCGAATGTGTGTACGAGGGGCTGAAGACATGAAGCTAGACTGGGTTATGGGAAGGAGTAAGAGGATCCCTGGGAAAGGCGGCGGATGGTTATCGATGGATTATGTATAGATAGCCGCCTAAGAACTAAAATAGACGCTGGTATGTAGAGGTAGCAAGAGGCAACATAGGTACTGCATGTTGGAGGACCAGTGAACTGAACGTTGGAGATGCGGCACAAGAACGGGCCATGGCTGACCATCTGGCTTTTTTTTTTTCATTTTTCAAATCGATTTTTATACTACATAAGCCGCGAGGCCAGTGCAGTTAATGTAAACAGCTGTAAAAAGGGTTTTAGCTGCCTATTTAGGTAGCGGATAAGTTCAGTTAGTGAACGCGTACAAAGTAGAGTGCCTATATAATACTTGAAGAGTGAGAGGAATATAACTACTTAATTTCGAAGGAACGTGTTGTGCGTTTAATGTGGAATTGTTGAATCAGTTAATGGACGCACTTGAGATTATATTATCTTGATCACTTGCCCGATCTGAGATATATATGCTAAGGATCTCATCACTTGTGCTATCTAAGCGATCACAATTATGCCAGACCGCCACCCCGGCATCTCTGTACCGGTATTCTGGTTCCGTTCAACGCTAACACTCACAATCAGTAACCAGCAGCATGCCTGTTTAACATTTATGACTGCCCCCTCCACCACGAGAGCCGCATTGCGTCAAGCATGCACACTTTTCATCCCCCTGATGACCATCTTCAATACGAAGAACCTCGTTGAAGCTCTGCTGCAAAATGGCCTCTTGGTCCGACTAGGCCTAGCAGAGGCCTAATGGACCCCCTCTCCTATCGACTCGACGGCATCGCAGTCTGTGCTCGCCTCACTTAGCCAATCTCACTACTTATTTTCCCCCCGGGTTTTTTCAATGGAGCTCTGCCCTAATACAATTACAGTAGCTACTAGGGGACCCTTTGTACTAGATAGCTGCGCGACTTAAGCATGGCCTTGCAAGCGCGTCAATGAAACTCGATTCCAAAAAAAAAGGCTTAGCGCACTTTATTTATTTATTTATTATGAATTCGACGACAACGCCTAAATCGCGCGGCTACTACCAGGTACATAGTAGCCATTACAAGCAATTGGCAGCCCATCTTTGCACAAACCAATTCAATCAATCAACTCAGAGACCATCTCGAAAATCACTGAAGAATCCGTAAATTTTATAAATTTATTGTATTCTGGAAATTGTATGTTATACGGCTCACTATGGCCTGAACACCTTCTCTAGGGAGGACTTCCTATGTCTCTACGCAAAATCGCTGCTCAAGGGACAGGCATCTAAAACTTGCCCGAGATCCATTCCTCCATACGCCATCCCCTTCCTCTGCAATCCAATCAACTTCTTGAACAATGCTATCTTGCTAGTGGTGAATGGGGAAGTCTCCCCCGTGTGGTACTTCGGTGGTACGAATCCATCTACTTCTATCTGCTCCGCACCCGGATGTACCATGTGTAACGCGAGGAGCGCGCATATTCTTTCATATTCTCCTCTACTATCAAAGTAGAGCTGTCCTGAAAACAGATTCAATTCTGTTCGAACATGTGCAGGGGACGACCACGATCGGTTGGCAACGCGGGTATGGAATAAAACACAAGGTCAAAAATGAACGCATTGACGCGGTGACTCTAGGTGCAACCGCACTGTCTTGCTCTTATGGATGTCAGGGAGTAACTCGCTTGCTTTGTGCGGATCCAATCTGCGGTGAGTGCGAGGCAAAGTGTTCCCGAGAGGAGAGAGGTAGAAAGGTGGAAGAGAGCATAGAAAGAGTAAACGCATTTCATATCTCAATTATTATTAGTGATGTGCCTGGCCCGGCTCAGAGAAACTAAAAGCCAAAGCCGCGGCTCAGGCCGCGGCTTTCAACAGTACATACAAGTGCAATAGCAATCTCAAAATCAGTAGAAATCTGATCACAAAGTGGTTGATTTGGGTCACGTGATCATGTTTATCCGGCATTTCAAACTTTTTCTTCGATATAGCTTTGCAATACGTAACACACTAAGTCAGATTTGGATTAGCTGAACTATAACTACTGTTTATATGTCATAATATTCTCTCTGCCAAAAGCCGCGGCTTGGGCCAAGCCGGGCCGGAACATCACTAATTATTATCTTATCTCGTTTCGATTTTATTGTGTTATCTCTCTTATATTGACTTCTATAGTTAAATTGTATAAAAACCCTAGTAGTTTGTCTGAAATCTATTATCCAGTTTGATCCCTTCCTATCCAACTGTCTGCTTCAACTTGATTCTCATAAAAGCGAATTTAACAATCGCTTTTACTCTTACTTGCGCTCACTCTGCTCTTAGATTGATTTTCGTGCTATCGCCAACCGTACCGGCAAATTCAGCTCGCCGTACCGGACTAACACTGTACCCTAATAATAGTCTATTCACACAACGTCACACCACACCTTCAAGCTTCAACTCAAGGACTATTCGCCGAGGCGCACTACTACAACCCCCTTTAAGGTTGTCATCTATCGCTAGCTATATGCAATTGTCAAAGGATGTAATGCCACTCAGGGTGTATTGAAGAAGAGGTGTTGGAGTGCGTAGTGAACTGCTTTCTTGTTCTATTATTTCCCTTTCATCCTCATCTCAATGCTCATGAGACTGGTCTCTCCTTATAACACTTTACTTTCCCTACATGGACTAGGCTCGTTGCATACTGGCCACTGTACAGATATGATCTGTGTTGAGTTTGAGGCAAAGCGTGTTCCCGAAGAAAGAGAGAGACAGTGGTGATCAAAGGTATGAGAAGAAGGAGCTCTGAGGTAATCTAAGATTTTGGACTTTACGATTTGTCGTGCTCGACCTTTGGGAATAACGCTGCTCACTAGTTCCTATTTGACCTTTTGTTTCTCTTTGCTTCTGCCGGTCCTGCTACAAGCATTGTATGTACCTTTATATACATGGTTGACGGACCAGTTGAAAGGGAAGATTAGTACTATGTGAGTGAAAGAGGTTAAAACTGAATGATATGCTTTGGTCTAGTGTCCAAGCTATCCTTACAACAATTAAGATGAAGTGCTGCGTACATACATACAAAAATACTCTGCAAATTTGCTACTCTGAAAGAAGTTCCATACGTGTCTACACGTTGATCCTCGCACCATGCTCAATCAGCCATTTCTCGATCTCCACATCCCTGTTATCTGCCACTGCCTGCAGAGGATATCCATAACGGCCACCCTCCGCATTGACACCAGCACCACAGTCTAGCAGCGATTTCACGATCTCAACATGTCCCTTGTCTGCGACCACCTGCAGAGGATATCCATAATAGCCGCCCTCAACATTGACATCAGCACCATGGCCTAGCAGCCATTTCACCATCTCCAAATCTCCCTTGGGTGCCGCTGCCTGCAGAACGTATCCAAAAAAGTTGCCCTTTGCATTGATATCGGCGCCATGATCTAGCACCCACATGGTCAACTGGACTAAGTTCCAATTAAAAAGTTGTCAGTGATAGAAGGGAAAAAAAGAGCTTACATTCACCTTTCTGCATCTAGCCCTCACTAAGGAGAAAAAGATCTTGTTATGGATAATGTCAAGGAATGGCGAGCATGAGTAACTTGGCTACAAAAGAGAGAGAGGGAGGAGAGGGAGACGACAGCTTTTGGTTGGGTGGCGGTGGCGTGGAAATGTAGTTCCCACACTCACAAGTCACCCCACCATTCAATCTCTCCCATTCGGTTGGTGTGCTGCACACACGATCCACGTTATCTCTTCGAAACATAGCCGACTTTCTGTGCAAGAAATATAAATAATGTTTCTGTACGCTAAGTCTTTGCAACTTTCAGGATGACACGCTTGGAAACTCCTCGCTCAAGCTGCCGAAGAAGCTCCTGATATTCATGCTTTGAAGGCATTGAGTAGAGGTCCGCTTATTACAATCGCGAGGATGAGGGCCACATGCTTCCACCACAACCGCGGATGTTTAGGGTGGAATCCTTTATCCTTATCGCCAAGGTTCTTATACCCACATACTCTTTAATATAAAGGCTCAAGTGAATAATCGTAATTTAACTACTTGGTCCTGACCCGTTTTTTCTATCAACATGGCCACCTTTTCTTCATCTTCCCAAACGCATGTGAACACAAGCAATCATTCTGAGAACTTTCAATTTGGCCAGTTTGCCATTGATGAGTATTGACCTATCAAAGTTGTATGCATCGGTGCCGGATTTCGTGGCATCCTCGCAGCCACTCGGTCCGAAGCATTCTTCTTTTATTCTCTATAGTTTCTCACCAAGTTCCATTATTCTATAGCTTTGCGCGGGAAGGTGCCAAACATCGAGTTGACAGTTTATGAAAAGGAGAATGGGATCGGCGGTACTTGGTTCGTTAACAAATACATCCATCTTCAGCCTTCAGTTCAGTCCTCAATGAACAGGGACTCCATTGTGATATACCCTCCCACAGTGTAGGACACTTCCCTGGTCGTCACTCGCTCTCAAGCCGGATATCTCCGTTCGTGCGTCGTCGGGACCAATGTGCGTCGCTTTCTCAGAAGAAGCGGGCCAAAAAACACTCATCCACCTTTAGAATTGACCAAACTGACGCGATCTTGACGGTAGTAGGTAGACGGATCCGGATTTTACGCCTCTGGGCCCGAGATCCTCGCTTACCTCAAGCGAATGGTCGAAAAGTACAAGTTCATGCGCCACATAAAACTGCAACACGAGCTCACGCAGGCCTCGTGGGATGAGGCGACGGGTAAATGACACCTCAGGATCCGACGTGATAGAGACCGTGACGCGGAGATCGAGGACACGAGGTACCTGCTTTTCATGGGTGTTCGTATCCTCCATTCCAGGTCTTGGTGATTTCCGTGGACACGTACTGCACAGTGCGCAGTGGGGCGTCACCGAGGAGGGTTGGTGGGAAGAAGTTGTGAAGGATTTGGGCGGGATAAGGCCGTCGGTGTTATTGGAAAGTGCGTGACTGGTAGCGTGCTAAGTCCCCCCCCCACAACGCACTTTCTTTCGTATCGTCTGACTGGGGTCTTGTCATTTTAAGGGTCCTTCCGGAATCCAACTTGTCACTGAGCTTTAGCCCAAAGTCAAGTCGATCGTAAACTACATCCTCTCAAAGACGTGGATCGGAGAGCCATTCTCCCTTCGCACCATGCTCGAACTCGCCTGTCGTGATCCAGGGAGCGACGACTGTATCCATCACACAATCTTTCACGCATATAGACAGAGATTCACAGTCACAGTGACTTCTCTAACCTCCAAAGATTTATACTCAGATAAAGACTGCGAGGCGTTTAGGGACGAGAAATACTATAAAGAGTTCAGACACAAGATTGAAGCAGATCTTAATGTGCGCTCTCTATTCTATTGATGCGCGGTCCCCATCAGGTTTTCATTCCTTTTCTATCACCTCAGCAGGGAATAGATCAGGCTCAAAGTTATCATTCCCAAATACCTGTTCCACGTATACTGGTTCTACCATGTCGTAACGTTAGTAGTTACTCGCGAGGAAGAACAGAAAAGATTGCTTACTCCACTGTGCGAGACCCTTGTCATAGTTGCGCAGCCACACGAAGGCGAAAGCCAGTGAAGAAGAGCAGTGCCACGAACGAAGAGACAGCCATGTAACCGAAGAATGGCCAGTCTACGAAGGTAAAACGATATACGCGCGAGTAGAACATCATTGACCACGCGAACATGAAGAAGGTGATGGCAAGGAATGCCCAGGTCAACTTGCGCCACTCGCGGCGCACGGAGTACCAACCCTACGATGTGCCGATGTGCTCGTCAGCGCGCCAGCACAGGTTGTCGAAAGTCGAAACGTACGATCATCAGCCAGGGGATCAGCAACTGAGATTGAAATCCACATCAGCCACCGTGCAGCAAAGTGACGGAATCAGATGTGAATGGTGAGAATGAATGTTCCATTATAGACCGGGGTGTAAGATGGAGAAGTTGATCGACCCAGAGCGCCATTGGATTGACAAGGATGAAAAGAGATAGCTAGATGCTGACCAAGACTGCAAGAAAGTACTGCATGAAACTGTCAAGACCTGTGGCTCGAGTATAGAACGGAGGAAAGGCCGTACCCCATACATTCGCAGAATATCCTTCGGGGACCAACGCGCCTGAAGGTGTGGGTGCGATAAGCCTAGCGTAAATGGAAATCAAGAGCGCATCCCAATGCAACGCGAGGTCCACAATCTAGGGAGGATATATGCATGAGAAATAGTGGGGTAAGATAGAACGGCTACTAACCGCACCTGAAGCACAAGCCGTCTCGTAAAGTACTACGAGTACAAGCTTATGTGACACGGCGTATCTGGCCTTTCAATAAGGTGAAAACAGGCGGTCGTTGAAGTTCATCGTGTGCCACAATGCGTACGTCGACTACCCAGTAGCGAGCATGCGCGCGATGAGAAGGGCGAGGCTGTGTCCACATGAGCTAGGAGATAGTCCCCAAAGAGAGCACATAGATATGGGGGATAGATTCGAAAAGCAACTAAAAGACGTTAATAATGAATAGGAAAAGAAGAAGCAAAAGCACGCAGCTACTCACAAACCAGAATTGAGATCCTATAAGTGACAGCTCCTCGCGGCGCGACTGGGTCAACCTATGAAGATGCGATTCAATATTATTTCAAAACTCTACCAATCAATAGGGACTCACTTGGCCGCTGGGTACAGGGTCAAGGGTCATGGACATGCTCCCATCGCTTGAGGTGATGACGACATTGGAAAATGGAAAAAACCATCAGACCTTGGCTGTGAGTTGATATGAATGTTGAGAGCGGGACTGTTGCTGTTTACGATCAATGAGGTTGAGGTCTATGGGCAAGTAAAAGGGAGCAGAAATGACGGCTAGGTAAAGGCTGAGGGTACGAAACGACTAAAGAAGAAAAACTTCAGTCAAAGGCGAAGGGAAGCGAAAGAATGATTGGGTGCACCAATGAATTGAGATCATAGTTCACAGTTCGCAAAAAGCGATGCGGAATTGAAACGGGTTTCTGTTTGACCGTCGCAAGGATTTGGATCTCCACCGGTGACTGCATAGCTCGACGGAGGTGACGATCACCCCTTGATCAGACTCGATCTAATGATCGTGATAATGATAAGATAATCTAAAGAGCGTCCGCACTGCGTAGTTATATTTCTTTCACACTCTTCAAGTTGTATAAAAATCGATTTAAAAGTAAAACAATAAAAAAAGGCCAGATGGTCAGTCATGGCCCGTTCTGGTGCCGAATCTGCAACGTTCAGTTCACTGGTCCTCCAAGATGCAGTATTTATGTTGTCTCTTATCACCTCTACACCCCAGCGTCTATCATCGCTTTTAGGCGGCTATCTATACATAAACCATCGATAACCATCCCCCGCTTTTCCCAGGGATCCTCTTACTCTTCCCCATAACCCAGTCTAGCTTCATGTCTTCAGCTCTTCAGGGAACTGAAACCAATCATGAATATACTCCTCGCCTCCACGAACTGCGTACCACTCGTAATTGGCATTGGTTCGGTGAGTTCTAATTGGTGTGGTCCATTCGCTATGATCAGCTTACAACATGTTCTCTTTCAGGTGTTTCCACCCGCACAGGCCATATTTTCTGCTATTGATGTCCTTCTCTCTGTCCGTATTCCCCTCCCTTGCTTCCAACCAGTTATCTCACTTTCATTCTAAGGCATCAAAGAAGATCAGTGATAATTACGATTCTCTACTCAACCTCTTTGAATCCATGCCACGCTTTCTCGTCCGCCTCAAGATTTACACTTCCCATGGCGCTGATGTCAATGCGAATGGCAACCATTTTGGATATCCTCTGCAGGCAGTGGTACGCTGTGGACATTTGGAGATCGTGAAATGGCTGCTAGACCATAGCGCTGATGTCAATGCGAAGGGCGGCAAATATGGATATGCTCTGCAGGCAGCGGCATGCAATGTGCATTTGGAGATCGAGAAATTGTTGATTGAGTATGGTGCGAGGATCAATGTGTAGAGCTACAAGTATGGAACTGCATTCGGAGTGACATCTTTTCACGGGTATTCTAAAATCCAAGGGGACTACTTTGTATGTGTGTATGCAGCACAGTATTTAGCTCGGTTGTTGTAATGATAGCTTGGGTGCTAGCCATGAATCCTCCAGACCAAATCATATGCTCTTTTTTCCCCACAGCTTTGTTTAATAAAAATATTTGACACTTTCAGATAGACTCTGATACAGGTACGGAATGCAATCTTTAATTAACAAAACGCATGATGAGAGCATTTGGTTAGCATTTACTTCATTATTCGGGCCATTTACCTGTTCTTTCTGTATATCCTTTCTCACTTAGTTTTGTCCTCTTTAATCCAAACTGTGGAAACGCAGCCTGATAAATCTGGTCAAAACAAATATTTTGTAAGATACAGAAATATCGTCTTCAAATATTGTAAGGACTGTGCTGTGCTGTGATCATAAGGATTGTACTTAATCATAGCTAATCATACTAAACGAGTGTAAGTATCATCCTGCACTGCCAACACCGGTCCGGCCTACTCTGATCCGTTACCGGCTTTACACAAACTCCTGCCCTCATTCACACGATTAGTTTTTTTTTTTTTTTTTTTTTTTTTTTGGATCGAGTTTATTGACGCGCTTGCGGGACGATGCCCAATCGCGCGGCTACATCAGGGTACAATGTAACTATTAAGTACTACGGACATGAGGGAAAGTCGGCAGGGACATGGTGAAAAACCCCGAAGGAAAAATTTGAAGTATATGTGTAAAGTAGAGAGGCCGTCCGAAACAGAGACCATTCAAGAACCCAGAAAAGAATAAACTAACCTAAGTCCCAGTCCGCCGAAACACAAACTCAGTCGGGCTCGCGAGGCTGGCATGAGGAGATGGGCTTGAAGAAAGCCCGCGTCTCTTGCAGAAACTCCAGTAAATGGCCAACGACCCCATGCTGGTTGAAAATCTGGGGGATGGTGAGATCATCCAGATCTTGAGGGGTAAGCATCCATGTTGCCCGCGCTTGGGCATACAAGGGGCATTCGACCAGGACATGGATAAAGGTCGCCAGGGTGGTAGAGTCGCAGGGGCAGGTGCGGGCGGAGACAGGCTGGGTTGGGAAGAACTGCTCGTGGTACTCTGCAGTAAACGCATGGCCAGTAGCAAGGCGCATGGCTGTTGAGCATGTGTGTCGGGTGAAAGGCACATCACGCTTCTTTGTAGCCGCAGTCCAAAGGGGGTGGTTGGAGCCATCTGGGGGCCGAGAAATAGAGAGGGAGTAGGCACGGAAGTCAGAGCCAGCAGAGTCAGGGTCAGAAGGAGAGGAGAGGGCACGGGCACGGAGCCATTCCTCACGCCAGTTGTCATAGGCGCGGAGGCGGGAGAGAGCCCGCCACTGGAGTGGGGAGGGCTTCTGCTCCATATCGCCAAGTGGAGTGTGGACGCGGGCATGGGTGGCCGCCTTGGCAGAGACAGTTGAGGCCCGGTACGAGGCACCCCCTGGGACCCACATGAAGGTAAGGGAGGTGTCAGGAAAGGAGGAAAGGAAGTCAGCCAATGAGCGATGGAAAAGAATGAAATCACCGGTGAACTTGCAGGGGTCCCGCGAGCGTAAGCCAAGTAGGGCAGCTGATGAGGACGATGTGAGCACAAGACGGTCAGGAACAGGGGACCCACGCAGGAAGCTACACAGCCAACTGAGGGCGCGTGCCAAACCGAACAGCTCCACCTCGCTCCGTGACACATTGGTGCCATGGCACCATTCCATTGTCCATTCCCCCCGGCAGTCCATGAGTGTGGCTGCAGCTGCACCCACCTTCTTGTTGTCGGCCCGGCCTTCATGTGCAAGGCAAACACTGACATGAGCCAATGCAACAGAGGAGCGGGGGACCTGGATGAGGGCTGCCAGTTCGTCTTTACGAGTCTGTTGGTGGGTAGTGCCCACCAGGGTAATGCGGTCACCCCAGTCAGGGAGGTCCCATGGCTGGAAGGCAAGGACGTCTGCAGGGCAGGACAGTGGGGGTGTGCGGGCAGCGAGCATGCGCAGGGGGGTTGGGTGGACCAGGGTGCGGCGGGAGCGCGGTCTGGAGGAGGGGGCCCAGAGCGAGTTGTCATGGGATGCGCGGAGGCGCAGGGACAGCTGGGAGTGGGCAGGGAGCATGGCATACCGTAAGGAGGTAGTGTCGGCAAGCTTGGCAACATAGTGCTTCATTGGAAGGAGCCGCACGAGTTCGTGGAGTGGTTGGCGAGGGGCAGTATGAAAGGACCCTGAGATTGTCTTGACCATAATGTTGGCAACACCTTGGAGCAATTTGATGAGGCCAGTGGCCTGGCGGGAGTGGACCCAAAGCTGGGAGCCATAGGTCAGTACGGGTAGGCAAATGGCATTAAGGATCAAACGCCAGTTGGCCATGGAAAGGCCCCGTTCAGTGTTGCCCAGGACACAGAGGCCACGCAGGGAAGCTCGTGCGCGTCGGCACATGATTTGTGTATGGGGGCGCCAGGACAGGTTCTTAGTGAAAAAAAAACCAAGATAGCGCACCTGGGCCCCAGCCACCACATAATAGTATGTGGAGTGTGATGGCTGGGGCAAGAAAATGCCCGCAGGGGGTAAGTTGCGCTTACGTGCGCGGGAGAAAAAGAGGGTCTCTGACTTGGCAGGGTCAATTGACATGCCTGCACGGGCAAGCCAGTCAACTGCCACCTTGTAGTGGGAGCGGAGGGAGGAGGTGACTGCATCCCAGGTGGTTCCCCAAGCAAAGAGGAGGCCATCGTCAACGTACATTGAAAGCCGGCAGCCTGTCCAAGAGGAAGCCAAAGCAAGAAGTGGAGCACAGTATAGGGTGGCCAGCACTGGGGAGAGGGGAGAGCCCTGGGGTGTCCCAATGGAAACAGGGTGGGGAGATCCCACCTCCCCGTTGAACGAGAGGGAGGCGGAGCGGCCCGAAAGGAAAGAGAGGACCCAAGAGGCAAGGAGGGGTCATGGCCCAGAAGACGAAGAACCGAGGCACAGCGGGCAGGGTGTACATGGTCAAAGAAGCCCGACACATCAAACAAAACAACCCCACAGACAAGGCTGCGGGACCAGGCTGTGGTGACATCATGCACAAGGGAGAGTGCAGAGTCAAGGCAACAGGAGTTAGAGCGAGCTCCAAATTGCGCCGACGAGAGTGTGTGATGTTTGTCAATATCTGAAGTGAGTCGACGGGCAATCACCTTGTCCAGCAGCTTGCCTAAGGTCTCCAGCAGGGAGATAGGGTGGTGGGCCTTGGCCAGGGAGTAATCTGGGTGGTCAGGCTTAGGGAGCACCACCGTGAGGGCCTGCTTCCAAGGGGGAGGAACACATCAGGAAAATGACATTTTGCTGGATTGGCTAGTGCTAGCCATTCCAGCCAATCCAGCAATCTGGATTCTCCATTAGCTCTAGCGGGCTTGTCTGGATGCTTAGAGCCACTTTTCAAATGTAGAGCTACTTTTCAAAAGTAGAGCTACTTCTCTTACCTTTTATTCAAATCTAGAGCTACTTCTCTTGCCTTTTCTGGATTCACTTTTATTTTTTTCTTACTCCAATTTTCACATTAAAAATACAAATCTATTATAATATTTATACTAATACAAATTAGACTAAAGGGGACATATACAACTGGGGTCCTGGGAGTTGTGGAAACACAGAGTTCGTGGAAATGCCAAAGTGAAAAAAAAAAAAAAAAGATATTAGCTCCCAGCAGATCAGATGAACACAGAAGACTTACTAATGTTGTGTCCATTGCAAGCGTTTCACCAAACAGCATTTAAAAGATGACAGCTCCTGGTCTGATATAAGTGACCAAAGTAGAAGGGCCTAGCAACAAAAGGGCACGCACAGAGAGAATGAACAGCACACCATAGCCCAAAGAGAAAGTCAAGATGGGCTCAAGAACACCATCTTCCTGGGAAAATGGTAATGAGAGTAAGAGAGAGCAACTCAAGAATGAAATAGGAAGGGCGTACCAAGTGTGACAAGTCAACAACTGCTCACAGGCAAGAGAACACCAAACACACTGCATACAAGTATGACAATGTTGCGGAAAGATGAAATAGTAGAGCCTCACCTCTCTTCATGGCACCCACATGGTCAACCAGACTAAGTTCAAAGTTAAAAAGTTGTCAGCAATAGAAGGAAAAAAGAGCTTATATTTACCTTTCTGCATCTAGCCCTCAATAAAGAGAAAAGATCCTGTCATGGAAGGAAGTGACATGGTGAGCATGAGTAACTTGGCCGCAAAAGAGAGAGATGGAGGAAGAGGGAGAGGGAGATTGTGAGAGGGAAAAGGAGAAAGATAAATGTGAAGACGATGCGGGGAAGACAGCTTTTTGATTGGAGTGTGGAGTGAGAATTGTGCGTGCAGCGTGGAAAATGTAGTTCCCACACTCACACTCAATGGCAAACCAAACCAAAGAGCGCGTTGAGTGCAGATAAGGTGAACTATATAATAATAATAATTATTATTATTATCTTTTATTTACGCAGCAGATAAGATAAAGTAATGTTAATGTTGTAGTGAACGCTTACAGAAAATAGTCCTTTAAAACCAAAAAAAAGAGTGTGAAATAAAGAGAGAAAAAATAATACTATTTACTTGTGACAAGAGGAACATGTTGTGCATGCAGTGTGTAATTGTCTCTGAATCGGTTATCTGACTCACTGACCCACTTTGAATGATCTGAATGATCTAATCGCTAATCGAGCCCAGCTGTCCGGGCCCACCAATACGGTAGCTACTGGCCTGTCTCAATAAATTTGTGGCCACTCAGACTGTTGCGCATTTGGGTGCATTCTTATGAGCAGCACATCTCATGCCAATTTATGGTAGTAATCCATTACCATTAAATTTCACAGACTCATGATAGGTTCTAAACTATGCAGTAGTCTGTCTTATTAGAATATGTGTATTGGAAGTATGATAGCTAGTTCATGCTGCATGTGCGCTGCTATTCCCAGATGGGTCTAATCATCCCCTTTGGACGGCACCTACTAAGAAGTGTGAGGTCCCTTTCACACGTCACACCTGCTCCACTTCCATGCGCCTCACCACAGGCCATGCCTTTCTTGCTGAATACCAGGAGCGCTTTCACCCCTCCCTCCCAGTCACCTCTCACACCTGCCCCTGCGACAACACTTCCTTGGCGACATTTGTGCATGTCCTCCTTGAATGCCCCCTGTACACTCAAGCTTGGGTGTATTGGATGCTTACCTTTCAGGACCTGGGCAACCTTACTCAAGTCTTCAACCATCGTGGACATGTTGGCAACCTGCTGGAGTTCCTCCAGGACACGCGGGCCTTCCCCAAGCCCATTACCTCCCTTCGCCCTCGCGAGCCAGCCTGATTTGGGGGGAATTTGGTGACCAGTAAGTTCCTTTTTCTCTCTGGCTTTGCTGAACGGCCTCTGTTTTTCCCTGTGGCCTCTCTACTTTAGAAAACTACTTTGGTTTTTCCTTATGGGTTTTCCACCATGACTTTGTGTCGACTCCCTCATTGTTCGTAGTAATTAGTACCTACATTGTACCCTGATGTGGCCACACGATTGGGCACCATCCCGCAAGCGCGTAATAGAATTGATTCAAATAAATTAAAAAAGTGCTGCTATTCCCACATATAGTAAATACAATCTGGCGCCCTAGCCATTCCAGCCATTCTAGTCGTTCTAGTCATTCTAGCAAATGTCATTTTCCTGATGCATGAGAGAGCCGCAAGGAGGCATTGAAGAGGTCAAGGACGAGGCAATTGATCTCAGGCCAAGCCCACTTGAGGATGCGCCATGAGATCCGGGAGAGGCCAGGTGCAGAGGAGGAGGAAGTCTTGCGGAGGAGGTGGTCAATCTCATCCAGTGAGAAGGGGGGGAAGTCCCGAGTCGGGAGGGGGGCAGGGTCATCAGCAAAGGAGTCCGGGACAGAGCCAGCTTCAGAGCCAAAGAACTGAGCTACAAAGACGTCTTCAATGGCTGAACGGTCCCAGAGCAGGGGGCCATCCAGACGCCGGATAGCAGGGATGTTCGAGACATGGCGTCCATGGCGCCACTTGGCCACCTCCCAGACACCAGATTTTGCTATAGTATCATCAGCCCAAGCACGTTTGGCTGAGCGGATCTCCTTGCGGAGGGATGCCTGGGCAAGGCGCTTGGCATCAGGGTCGTGCCGGGCAGAGTGGAGGGCAGTGACAGCTTGAGTGCAGGCAGGTCGCCACCAGCGTGACCGTTTTGCCTTAGGCGAGACCCGGGTTACTAGATGACAGTCAGCAGCCAATGTCAGGGCAGCCATGAGGGCAGTAAGCTGAGAGTCCAGGTCAGGTGGTGACAGTAAAGGCCGCCGAGGAGGAAGTGTGGCAGACAAGGTCTCAAGGAACTGAGTCAGTGTGTCGTCAGAGATGGCCATCAGATAGGCCACATGGTCAGGAGCTGGGGCAAGGTCAAGGAGCGAGTGACGCCAAGAGAAGCGAACACCAGCATGATCAGAAGTGAGGCCTGCAGACCAGTCAATGGCAGGCGGGGACAGGGTGTGGGAGGCTGTAAGGGGTGGGGACGTCCAGACAAGGTCGAGAGTGCTGGAGCGAGTGTCCCCCTGGCCACAACGGGTGATGGCACCAGGGAGGGAGGCCAGGGTGAGGTCCTGGTCAGCCACCCAGTCCAAGAAGCGGCCTGCATGTGTGGAGACAGGGAGACCAGAGGGGGACCAGGAGGGGTGGTGAAGGTTAAAGTCCCCAAAGAGGACCCAGGGGACGGAGGGGGTGAGGTCAAGGCTGAGCAGTGCATCAAGTGCAGAGGGGTCTCGTATGTCATTGTAAAAAGAGAGGACGTGCAGAGTGTGTCCTGCAATGAGGAGGTCACCAACCAATAAACAGGGGTGGGCAACAATGTCATGTCGAGCAACAAATGATGCAGCATAAGGAGTGTGTGGGGAGGATGGGAGAAACCTCCGCACATAAAGGAGGGTCTTGGCACGTTGGCCAAGTGAAAGGGCTGGGTAGAAGAACTGCCAAGCAGGATGGACTGGTGCACCAAAGGCATCCTGGCCATCTGAGGCAGTGTCTGAACGAGCAACATGAACAGTGCCAAACCAGGGCTCCTGTACAGCAATGATATGATCAGAAACGTTGGTATTCAGTACAGCATGAAGATTGGCATTGCTGCGTTGGATGTTGATACTCAAGATGGATGTATCACTCATAGAAAGGGTCCTGGGAGCCTGTGGGTGGGTTGCCATGGAGGTTGTTCTCAGCGCGGCGGCAGACTGCATCAAGGGCCTCATAGTTCTGAGCATTGTGAGGGATCCGGATCCGGAGGATTGTCATGTCACCTGTGCCACCAAGGAGGCGGTCCAGGAAATAGAGATCAATGTCACGGACACGGTCGGTGCGGGCATCAACCACGCGGGTGAGGTGGTCAAAACCAAGATCATTGAGTTCAGAGCCATCGGCAATGAGGAGGGCCTCAGCCTGACGGGCACGGGTGGGCGGGACGGGTGGTGGGAAGAGCCATGCTACAGATGTAGGGGTGACTGGCAGGGCTGCTGGAGTGGGAGGAGCAGGGGCAGAGGACGTACTTGGTGCCACTGGTGGGGCCAGTGGCTTGTCAAACAATCATGCTGCTGGTTATACTGACTGTGGTTAGTAGCGGTTTAGGCTAAAAGACAAGTAGTACTTCAGAGGTTAGAAGAACTCTATACAACTATACTACTGACCTAAAAGACAAGTAGTCTACAGAAGACGGTTAGTCAAAGGTAAAAAGAAAGTATAGTAAAAGGAACTTACACTTCAGAGGTTAGAAGAACTCTGAAGTGAAAGAGACGAAACAGACACCCTTATATACCCATGGGGGCCAGGGGAAATGGTCTGTGCGCACTGGGAATAAGTCCACAAGTGCCGGACAATAAACAGAGAGGGATAAAGGCCATTGGCCAAAGAGATATCACATGCTTACTGTGCATTACTAAGTCCATCACTAATCAGCTGAGTAAGGTGAGAAAGAAATGTAATAAAGATAACATAAAAAGTCCGATACTCCGGAATCTAATCTAATCTAATCTACAGCTGAAGCGAACCTTAGATGCCTGAAGCATCTCCAGACACGTCCTGTGTCAACATCCCTCCATGGTGAAGGCATCGATCATTAAAGTGGAATGAATTAAATGAGTACACTGCTGTTCACAATTGAACGAACATGTCGCCAGCCAGAGATCCAACTTCTCTAACTCTTTGTGAGCTTTGCATACGAGTTGTAGATTCGCTTATGCAAGTCTACACACCTCTTGCGTCACTCTCGAGGTCGAGAACGTGCTCATGTGGCATGGTGGGAAAGTGAAACTGGTGAACAAAGTCTCCAGATTCCAGCTCCTTCATTCCAGCACTAGTCCAAATCCAGTTACCATGTGATCAAAAGATGATCTAGGCAGAGACTTTGTAAGGCCATCTGCTAGCATCTCTCCAGTGGGAGTTCGCACCAAGTCTATCTGGTGTGATTCTACATACTCCCTAATGGCATGGTACTTTATTGGTATGTGCTTTGATCGCCTTCCTGTGACAGGGTTTAATGCAAGATCTACTGCACCCTTATTGTCACAATGCAGTTGTATGGGTGAACTACTTCATATCCCAATCCTGCATGAATGTCCTGTACCACGCTGCCTGATTTGAAGCCTCAGCAAGGCTCATATACTCGGCTTCAGTGGTGGACTGTGCTACTGTCTTTTGCTTTCTGGAACACCAGCTAATGGCTCCATTAGCAAGGAAAAAGACATAGCCAGAGGTGGAGTGGCGGTCCTCTTGATCTCCCCATGAGGAATCCGCAAAGCCATGAAGGCCAACTTCACCATTCCCTCCAGAATAGCGCAACTTGTAGTCTTTTGTAGCATTTAGATAAGCTAAGACATACTTTGCTAGTCGCATGTGCTGCTGGGAAGGGTTGGAAGCAAATTGGCTAAGGCGTGCAACAGCAAAACTAATGTCAGGTCTGCTTCCAATCTGCACCCAAAGCAGAGACCCCATTAACTGCTGATACCTCTTAATATCAGAGGTAGATGCCTGGTCTTCAAATTTGACCAAATGAACATCCACGCCAGAGGGTAGAGGAGTATATACTGGGTTGGAATCCCCCATTCCAAACCTCTCAACTATGGAGGATACATAGGCTGTCTGGTCGATATCCAGTGTCTTGTTAGGACGTCCCTGGTGATGTTAACTCCAAGGTAGGACTGAATTTCACCAAGATCGGTCATCTCATATCGGCTAGATAGAGAGTCCTTCAGCCATTGAATCTTCTTAGTGGAGGACCCAAGTATAGTGATGTCATCAACATATAAAATGACGAAAAGTGAACCATCCCCCTCTTGGTGATGATACACATATACTCCTGCATCAGAGTACGTCCGAGTGAAGCTCAGTTCATTGAGAACTGCATGGAATTGCAAGTTCCATGCTCGGGAAGCTTGTTTGAGGCCATACAGAGCCTTCTGTAGCTACAAACTTTGGACTCTTGTCCAGCAACGACGAAACCAATAGGTTGCTCCATATAAATCTCCTCATCCAGATCGCCATGTAGGAATGCCGATTTGACATCCATCTGGTGGATTTCCCAATCCTCAAGCGCGGCCAACGCTAATAACAGTCGAAGAGACTCAAATCTGGCGACTGGGGAGAAGTTTCATCGAAGTCCACCCCCTCTATTTGGGTGAACCCTTTTGCTACAAGCCTAGCACGAAAGCGTCCATCTGCTTTCAATTTAAAGACCCACTTGGACTTTACAGCCTTTCTACCTTCAGGAAGGTCTTCAAGGCGCCACACTTTAAGTTTTTCTAAGGCGTCAATTTCATATTGACATGCCTCAAGCCAGTCACTGGCATTATCAGACTCCATTGCTTCTTTAAATGTAAGAGGATCCCTATAAGGCGATCCTGCAGCATTAGTAGATCCATCTGACCAAGTCTGGAAGAACCCTGCATAAACTCTGCATTATCCTCATTGTAGAACGAGGGTTTAGACGGCGATTGCGATTGGGCGTGCAGTATCCAAGTCAAATCTTCTTGGATTGCCCTATCTCGTCGTTCAGAGCGTGGACTCGTCCTCTGAAAATTAGGTTGAGGAATTCTGTCTGCAATCCTTTGTGATTTTCTGATTGCTTTGGTTCTTTTAGGAGGGGAGGATGGTTCCATGATTTGAGATGGAGGGGTCTGATATATAGTCTGAGGGTGTGTGGTGTCTGCACTACGTGTGGGTGTGGTAGGCTGAGGTGGTAATTGAGGAGGTACTATGTCCTCCTGTTCCTCGTCTAGGCTTCCTCATCTTGAGGAGCCTCAGGAACATGTGTAGCTGCTGCTGGTGGTGGCTGGACTGGGCCACCAGGTAAAGTAAAGGAGCCACCTTCTGTAGGTTGCTCTATGGATTTGTCTGCTCTGTTGTCCTTATCAGAGCGGGATGGGAAGGATCTCTCATCAAATGTAACATCTCGTGAAAAGATGAGAGACCGGGTACGACTATCCCAAAGTGTATAGCCTTAGAAGTAGGCTCATACCCGACAAAGACGGCTTCCCTGGCTTTGGGATCTAGTTTACGCCGCTTGCCCTCTGGAACATGATAGAAGGCTTTGCATCCAAAGACCTTAAAATATGAGACATCTGGTTTGTTCCCAACCAGAAGCTCTAGCGGAGTTTTCCACTTATTGGAACGGATGGGAGTTCTGTTATATATATGACATGCTGTCTCCACAGCACACTCCCAAAAACCAAGAGACAGGCCTGCATCGTGCAGCATGCTAGTGCCTTTTTCCATAATGGTTCTATTAAATCTCTCGGCCCTTCCATTCTGTTGTGGGCTATACGGCATCGTAAGTTTATGCTCTATGCCATAACCTTCAAGCGTTGCTTTCAGCGCCTTGTTCACATACTCGCCACCACGATCTGTATGAAGACACTTGATTTTATGATTAAATTTATTTTCAAGTAGTGTCTTCAGTTTATTGAAAACTGGTGTGAACAGATCTTTAGATTTCATTGGAACGATTAAAGCATATCTGCTAAAATCGTCCAAGAAAGTGGCAAAGTAGAGATTCCCTTGTATTGAACTGCACTGCAAGGGACCTACAAGATCACTATGAAGGATCTCAAGGGGGGCTGATGCGCGCTTTGAAGATGGGGGAAATGGAAGACGATGGGACTTGCCCATTTCACAGCCATAACACGGCTTGTCTTCCACTTGGCTATTATTAATCTTGAGGCCTTTTACCGCCTCAGGAGCATATCTCTTCAGGGCTTCTTTAGACATATGGCCCATTCTTTGATGCCAGATTTCAAGTGAGGCAGATGCAGATGTATGGATACTGCTTAGGACGTGTTTGCCTAGTACCCAATACAATTTGCCAAACTTCCATGCTTCCGCTATTATATTTTCGCCATATTTAATTGTTGCCTTCTTATTGTCAAAGAACACAGTTGCCCCTTTTTCTATCAGGGCACTGGCGGAGAGTATTTTATGTCCTCCAGGCATGTGGAGCACATTGCTCAGTTCCAAGTCAAAACCTTGATCAGTCCTGATGATCACAGTGCCAACTCCATTTGTTTTGACTACCGAGTTGTCACCTAGTGATACTTCATGGGTGTGGTCGACTTTATATGTATCGAAGTCTTCAAGGTTGGGACTGAAATGAGCCGTTGCTCCACTATCAAGCATCCAATAATCTGAATTAATATCCAGATTATAGGTGTGAACATAAAGGCGAATGCGAGGTGCTTCTTGCACCTCCTCTATTTTGCCACTACCATTAACTACGGTGGCTATAGTGTGTACATTTTGGGCCTCAGCCCTCTTCTTGTTCCCTGCCTTGCCTTTTTGGCATTCTCCAGGTCCTTCTTCTTCTTTGCGCAAGCATTGGACTTGTGTCCAGGCTTTTGGCAATAGAAGCAGACCACCCCTTGTGAACCAGGGGCAGCAGCGGGAAGTGGTGATAGATTTGTAGTTTTTTGTTTTGATTTGACAGGTGCAGCCTTAGATAGGACTGCACTACCACTTCCCGAGGGACCTGCCAGGCGACTCTCCTCATTCAGGAACCTCTGCACAAGGTCCTGAGGAGAAAGACGCTCTGGATCGCCAGAGGCCAGTATGGAGCCAGCAATGGCACTGTATGAGTCTGGGAGAGCTTTTAATAATATGAAGCTCATCTGGAGGTCATTGACCTCCATCCCATTCTCCCTGAGGGTACTCCTGGCATCCAGGACCTTTTGTAATTGGGTCCTGAATGGCTGTCCTTCATCAAGACGGAAGGACACCAGGGCAAGCCACAGATTATATGTGGCCATGCTACCTACAGAGCCATAAAGCCGCTCCAACTTATTATACTTCTCACTAAGAGAAGGATAATTGGCATCAGAGGCTACTTGAGAGTAGACCTCTTGGGTGACGTTAAGAAAGAGGAGCCCAATTAGCATTTCCTCTTCTCCCATCCATTCCCTAAGGATGGGATCAATGACTTCCTTCTGCATTTTCTCCTTCTCCTCTTTATCTTCTGGGAGTAGGGGCATATCAGGGTAAGGCGTAATTAAGTGCCTTCTGAGCCCGTTCATCCTCAACAAGGCATTGAAGTTGGCAGACCAAACCTGCCAGTTTGCGCCATCGAGGCGCTCCATCTTGGAGGAGGGAGGGAAGACAATTGAAGACGGCATTGTGAGATGTAATAAAGGTTCCTGGTTCCAAGGAGCAATTAGAACCAGTGCCCAGGTCTCGCTTAAGAGTGCCACCCCATACTGTGGCGCTATGCTTCAGAACCTAGAAAGGTCCTGCCTTTGTTGTGCGACTTTCTAGGTATAGTAAAGCTGTCTAGCGCAATCCTGCAACTAGACATAAGCTCTGGTAGACTAGCCAGAGTGTCTAGTGTAAACAAGACTGGGAGTCATGTCATGGAGGAGCCAACCGCAAGTTCCATTAGAGACAAAGGGTATATAGCCCTTCCTCTAATGCTGGTGGTGGAGTCCATGATTAAGCCCTAGATGATTGGGGCCATGACTGAGTAGATGACTAGTCTGTCTCTGGTAGGGCGTGGTTACCCTACAAAGGCAACGGATACTTATGCCCAGAGATTAAGACTATATCTACTATGTATAGACTATAGTAGTGCAGCCTACTTGTATCGAGCCCAAGCGTCATGGGAGTGACTACCCATGCCTTGTTCTAGACCCTAAACTCCACATGCGGGTCGCTAAACCCGGCTTACAGATAGAGCCAAGCATTGACTGGACTTAAAGCCACAAGCTTCTGGCTATAGGCCTACTAAGACTATCTATGGGACGAAAACCCAGCTACAACTAAGAAATTACTAATACCTAGTGCGCACTCAAGGAGCTCAAGATGTTTCACCCGCTTAGGGTCCCTCATCATCTTTTGCAAGAACCCCAAAGGGCTAGCCAAACAGTTCAGGATGAGCAGTAAACTGCGTCATCCTGTGGGGTGTTAAGGTGCACAGACAGTAAATAAAGAAGCTCACTTGAAAAAAGCTGGTGGGAAAGACTTTTGAAGCTTTTGTGAGCTTGTGTGCAAAAAGCGAGTTGGGCTGTGATGAACAAAAGGGAATTACAGATCAGTATGAGTGGCAGGGCCCATAACCTGTCAAACAATCATGCTGCTGGTTATACTGACTGTGGTTAGTAGCGGTTTAGGCTAAAAGACAAGTAGTACTTCAGAGGTTAGAAGAACTCTATACAACTATACTACTGACCTAAAAGACAAGTAGTCTACAGAAGACGGTTAGTCAAAGGTAAAAAGAAAGTATAGTAAAAGGAACTTACACTTCAGAGGTTAGAAGAACTCTGAAGTGAAAGAGACGAAACAGACACCCTTATATACCCATGGGGGCCAGGGGAAATGGTCTGTGCGCACTGGGAATAAGTCCACAAGTGCCGGACAATAAACAGAGAGGGATAAAGGCCATTGGCCAAAGAGATATCACATGCTTACTGTGCATTACTAAGTCCATCACTAATCAGCTGAGTAAGGTGAGAAAGAAATGTAATAAAGATAACATAAAAAAGTCCGATACTCCGGAATCTAATCTAATCTAATCTACAGCTGAAGCGAACCTTAGATGCCTGAAGCATCTCCAGACACGTCCTGTGTCAACATGGCTGTCGAACTTTCGATGTGGTCATTCTTGTGTTTGGGTTGTGCACATGCTTTGGGCCAGCAATCGTGAACCCATCTGCTGCCATCACTGCCTGCTGGGCCGTGGAGGTGTCCAGGGCAGGAGCAGCAGTAGTAGGGCCAGAGGGTGTTGCTGGTGCCACATGGGATTGTGTCGGGGCAGGGGTGGCACCCACCAGAGCTGGTAGGGCCAGGGCAGTACCTGCTGGATGATCTAAAAGAGGAGGGGGTGCAAAGGGGCCCCGCTTGGGGCAACGTACGGAGCGACAGTGATGGCCAAATTGGCCACAGAGCAGGCACTTATATTTGCAGTTGCAGACCCCCGCAACAGCATGGGCACCCTGGCAGTGGAGGGCATGCTCATTGAAGGGGTGGGTGCCACCACATTTGTAGCACTTTGGCTTGGACGGTGGTTGGGTGCACTTAAGCTTACCAGTGGCACGATTGCGCTGCATAGCACGGTGGCCAAGCAGGTGGCAACGACCGCACTGAAGAAGGGTAGGGGACTCACCACAGTGAACAAGCTTCCCAGCACGGCCAAACATATAGATGGGCGTGCGCAGAAGGGTGGCAATGTCTGCTGGTGAGAAGCCATGGACAGCAAAGACAATGGTGGAGCGTGGGGAAGTAATGTGGGCAGGGTCAGTCTGCCAGCGGGGAGGGGAAGGGAAGAGGGCCCTTGTAAAGGGGCCGTTCCGACGGAGCTCACTCCAGAGGACATCATTGGGGAAAATGACACCATCACCAGAGGAGACATAGACATCCCTGAGCTGGAACCATGCCCAGCCACAAGTGGGAACAAGGGACCCACCAGGGAATTGCTTCACCAAGGCAGGCTCATAGGGCAACAGACTCTGGAAAGGGTGGTCACCAGCAAATGAAAAAATAAAATTTCCCTGGCTATTGCCAAGTCCTACTGACCATCTGCCCCCCAAGAGGTGGGGGGCTGAAGCATTGGCACGTTGTAAAGCTTGTCGTGCAGTCAGCACCAGTTCAGGAACCACAGCCATGCCTCTGTTGGTCTGCCCAGAGGGCAGGGCCGGTAAGAGGATGGTGACGTCTGTAGTGTGGGTGACTGGGGCAGCACGGGTGGTGGAGGTGGAGGTGGCAGCCACCCGGGGGTTGGGCTTGCCAGCCATAGTACGGCCTTGGGCCTTCGTGGCAGCTTGGGCGAAGGTAATTGCACGTAGCTGTTGGGCCATGGTGGCTGGAGTGACGATGCGGAAAGGGTCAGGTGGGTGGCACCCACTGGGGCCAACACTCGTGTGGAGGTTGGCGCAGGGCGTGAGGGTCCAGGGGGAGGGCCCTGGGGACTGGTGGTCCCATGGGGGCCTCGCACAGGGGGAGGGCCATGCAAAGGGGGAGGGGCACCCCATTCCAGCCTGTCAACTCGATCAAGGATCATAGCCAGAGCAGCCTCAATGCGGGTGAGTGGATTGGAGGAGGGGGGGGCGGGAGGGGGAGGTAGTGCAGCAGCAGCTGGGGGTCAGTGGGGTACAAGAGAGAAGAGTCTTGCAACGTAGCAGCAGGGGGCTCCTCTCCCATATCTGTGTCTGCGTGGATCGAGGCTAGCATGCCAAAGTTGGCTGGGTCGCACTCTGCACGGGAAGGTAGGGGTTGGGACACTAAGGGTGGGGTGTCTGGTGAAAGGGCCATTGGTTCAGCAGACTGGGAGGGTGGGACCTGTGTAGTTGAGGAAGAGGCCCGGGCACGTGTGTCATCACGGGCAGCAGCACGAGATGCAGGGCAGGAAGGGTAAGGCTCAGCACGGGAGCCAGCACGAGAGTGGGACCTGGTGGGGGTTGGAGGCGTGGAGGGGCGGGGGTTAGTGCCCCGCCGTGTGGATACCTTAGATGATTTTGGAGTGCGTTCCATGTCAAAGGAAGGCATTGGGGAGATGTAAGCAGCATCTACCTCAGCCTGGACCCGGGCGTGCCGTTCAGAGGAGTAACGGAGACGGAAGGCCATGACCTCCTGGGAGACCTGGGTCCTGGCATCCTGTTGTAGTTGAGCCAGGGTATCAGCATAGATCTGGGCCCGTTGAGGGGCAAGCTCCTGCCCAACTGAGGCACGCATCTCATCCAGCATACGGGCCCTGATTGTGGAGAGCATGTTGTTGTTCTGGAACTCAAGGTCCAGGGTGGCATGCAATGCAGTGACTGCGTGGCCATGGGCTTCAGTTTCAATGGCTGAGGCATAGGCAGTTGGGTCCTCTCGGCTGGAAGAGGAGAGGATGCCCTGTAGTTGGGACAGCATGGCCTTAATGTGTTGGAGGGGGGTTTCTGGCACAGGGAGGTCCCTAGCGAGAGACACTGAGTCAGTAAAGTCACCTTCATGGTAGTCAAGAAGGGAACGTAAGTTTGGGGAGCGCAAGGCTCCCCGGATGGTAGCTGCAAGGAGGCCATGAACGGCACGGCCCCATGAGGGGGGGTCAAGGCCCAGGGCGGCAATTTCTTGCTCGCCTGAGCGGTGGACACCAGCATCCAAAAGGGCAGCAACAGTGCTGTTTGCCATGGTGTTGGAGTTGTCTGGGAGGGCAAGGTGAGCCCCCTCTTCAAATTGGAAGGATTTGGCCCAATAGTAGAGGCCATAGCCCATGTGGGCTTCGGAGAAGGAGGCAAGCGCATTCTGGCGAAGACGTGCCATGAGGTGGAGGGCATGTGTGGCAGCCTCTTCATCAAGAGAATTGGAGGCAGCTGGCAGCGTCAGTGTTTCGTAGAGCATGGGGCGCTCAAGTGAGTCCACCACAGTGACCTGGTACTGGTCAGGTGGTGAGGCAAGGGGGTTCGGGACCCCGTCCATGAGGAGAGGCCCCCTGGTGCAAGGGGGGGCAACATAAGGAGGAGGGGGGGAAGGCAAGACAATGCCTCCCAGAGGGGGAGGGACAACAGAGGGGGTGGATGACATCAAGCTAGCCGACAACACCGGTATAGGGTGGTTGATGCCCCAGACATGAGGGCCAAGGACGGTAAGATCTGTCGCTAAGGCAGGCAATGAGAGGACTAGGAAACCTGATATTCACACTTCTAAGCTAGACTAAAGCACTCCAAAGCGAGCAAGGCTCAAGCTTAATGGTGGTGGTTTCAGACAAAGAGGGATGTTCACACGATTAGTGATGTGCCTGGCCCGGCTCAAAGCCGGAAGCCGGGCCAAGCCGGGCCTGTTTGGGCCGGGCCAAGCCAGGCTGTTGTGACGGCCCAGCAAGGGCTTTGGCCTGGCTCAGAGAAGCTAAAGCCAAAGCCGCCAGCTCAGGCCGCGGCTTTCAACAGCACATACAAGTGCAATAGCAATCATCAAAATCAGTACAAATCTGATCACAAAGTGGTTGATTTGGGTCACGTGATCATGTTTATCACGGCATTTCAAACTTTTTCTTCGATATAGCTTTGCAATACGTAACACACTAAGTCATATTTGGATTAGCTGAACTATAACTACTAGTTATATGTCATAAAATTTTCTCTGCCAAAAGCTGCGGCTTGGGCCAAGCCGGGCCAGGGCCAAGCCGTCTGTGGCGGCTTTGGCTCAGCCCAGACTTCAGGAAAGCCGGAGCCGCCTCAGGCCGAGCCAAAGCCGCGGCTTTTGGGCCAAGCCGGGCCGGAACATCACTACACACGATAATGTTCATCCCTTCAGCTGGTCTCTCAATGAGTAAATAACAGTGGGAGCAACATTGTGGAGGTAAGCTGCATGCTCCAGTGCATTGTACCAGTATGTTTCAGGCAGGATAGCATCAAGCATTGTTCGGGCCTTGTCCAGCAGAGTCTGATTCATGCATTCTGCGACGCTATTGTGCTGAAGTCTGTCAGGTGTTGTCATCTCGTGTTTGGTGCCTTGATCCTGCAGGAACCTCTGGGAAACACTAGTGATGTACTCGCCCCCTCTGTCAGTGCGCAGCGCTTTAACCTGCTGCCCTGCTTCGACTTCAGCATGTGTGACAAAGTTCTTTAGGTACAGCGCAACTTTAGACTTCTCGTGCAGGCCATTGATGAAGACATTTTTGAGACTTGTCGTCCACCCAGGTTACAAAGTACTCGAAGCCTTGGTGTGATTGATGCGGCATCTTCCCACATACATCTGAGAAGACCTGCCCTAGGACTTGGGTGGATCTGGTCTCTGTCTCCTTTTGTATTTTGGCGCATGACTGCTTCCCCTTGAGACACGGCTCACAAAGGTCAGAGGGACTCGTCTTTGGGACAATGTACATGCCTTTTAACATGCCCTGTCATACCATATGGAGGATAGCATTGACGTTGAAGTGTCCAAGTCGGCAGTGCCAGGTATGTAAATTGGCTTTGGCTGCTGAGCTTCGTGCAACTAATGCAATGTTGTGCTCAGGCCTAGCTTCATTGCCTTCTGCTTGGAAAGCTTCCACTTGCGTGATGTGGACTGTCTCCGGTGCTACTGTATGCATGTCCATGATGTAGAGGTTGCCCTCAAGGTGTCCCTCACAGCTAAGTACCCCAGACTGACTGTATAGTTGACAGGTATCCTTGGCAAAGCAAACATTGGCTCTGCAGCTGGTAATTTGGGCAATGGATAGGAGGATTCCGCGAAACTCTGGGACGTACAGGAAATCTCTGAGAATTGCATCATTCCACTTCCCATTGGCCCTCATCTGGACGTGGATGCACCCAATGCCTGTGCCAAGGATCGAACTACTGTCGCCAAGGACAATTTTTACTGGGTTTGTGAGAGGCTGGAACTGGAAGGACCAGTTTTAGTGGGAGCACATAGTACATCATGCCCCTGAATTGATGATCCATCGCTGCTAAAGATTGATGCATGCTGACAATTGTAACGGGTGCTTCTATCCCGTGCTTGCTATGTAGATTAGATAAGATGTAGAGATCGTGGTAAAACTTAGAGGTGAAAATATCCTAGTCGGAAAGCTGCCCAGAACGCAGAGATTAATGCACGCGTAAGGCTTGAAGCAGTCAGAGGACTCTGCCTTGCTTATGCAGCAAGAATAGACCTATATTGAACTTTGCTAAGAGCCTACAGCCCCAAGAGGACAAGATTAGCTGGGCCTGAGTAAATACAAAGATAAACCGCACCTACAGCCCCAAGAGGACAAGATGGGGTCTGCAGCGTGCTACAGGGTGTCTTTAAATACATTCTAGTACTATCCTATGAAATACCAAAGCCGATCGAGCATGCGATGTAAATCTAAGTAGTTATCAGTGGCTTACTTTTCTAAGTACCCTGACACATCTTGTTTACTAACGCGCAATCGTTTCTGCCGGTCTGGCATTATCTAAAATACATACTAGACTACTTTAGATCACTCTATAATCAAATCGTCAATCTGTATTACTCAAACAATGGCCGCGTGTATCTATAATGTCCATTGCTGCATAGGGCAGCGACTACTTCGCATCGCGTGGACCGGGTCAGATCGGTCCGAACTCCTCCTTATCTTATCTAAGTTAAAGAAGATCGACTCTGCAAGACACGCAATCGCGTGATGCCCTCAGGATGGTTTTCAATCGGTCTGGGATGGCAAAAATGCGCATCCAGGACAACAATGCTTGTAGCACTTTGAGTAGGAGTATGGGGTTATCCACCTGTGTTGCCTTGCCGTCCGTTGCTGCGACTTTAGCTGTGGCGTTGGTATGAGAGTGCCTAGGTGCGTTGCCCCCAACATTATTTGTTTTTGCCTCGTTCTCCTTCTTTAGTTTCCAGCATTCTTCCACCAAATGCCCGCGCTTTTTACAGTGAGTGCAGCGCTACTTGGGCTTTTCCTCATCAGATTTTCCTTTCCCCTTTTTAGCTGCGTTGCCTGAGCATGTGAAATTAGCAGTTGTGCCAAGGCCCAATTCTTGTACGCGTCACTGTTCGTCAAGGATGACTTGTGACTTGACGTGCTCAGTGGTGAGAGTAGTTGGGGATGACAAGGAAAGGATGGTTTTGGGGAAGGATAGAGAGGCTGGTAGGGAGACAATGATGGCGATTGCGATGAGCTTGTTGTCCAAAGGTAAGCCGAGGTTGGAGATGGTGTGGGCGGCCCTGATGAAAACATTTATTTGGGGCTATAGGTGTTCTGTGTCCATGAGGGTGGTGCAGAAGACGTCGTTAATGAGGTAGACTATCTTCTGCTTGCCTTTCCCTTCATAACGAACTGACAGGCTATCCCAGCATTCCTTGGCTGTTTTGGCATACAGGACTGAGCTCAGTGGCTTGTCCTTTAGTGACAATATTATTTGAGTGCATGCCTTGCGATCTTTGAGGGCCCATCCTCTGTGCTCCTCAGCTGTTGCCTTGGTGTCTGGCCTAGGCTCTGATCTGTCTACGACTGGCCATAAATTCGAAAGTTCCAATATGACTTTGGCTCTGAACTTCCAGAATGCAAAATTCATGCCATCCTCATCCAATGAGGGAATGTCATATATATGTACTGTACGGATCTGTCCTGGATGCGCATTTTTGGCATCCCGGACCGCTTGAAAGCCATCCTGAGGGCGCGTGCATTATACAAGTCGACCTTCTTAGACTTAGATAAGATAAGAAGGAGTTCGGACCGATCTGACCCAGTCCACGCGATGCAAAGTAGTTGCTGCCCTATGCAGCAATGGACATTATAGATACACGCGGCCTTTGTTTGAGTAATACAATTTGATGATTTGATTATAGAGTGATCCAAAGTAGTCTAGTATGTATTTTAGATAATGCCAGACCGGCGGAAAGGATCGCGTGTTAGTAAATAAGATGTGTCAGGGCACTCAGGAGAGCGGGCCACTGATAACTAATTAGATTTACATCGCACGCTCAATCAGCTTTGGTATTTCATAGAGTAGTACTAGGACATATTTAAAGACACCCTGTAGCACGCTGCAGACCCCATCTTGTCCTCTTGGGGCTGTAGGTGTGCTTTATCACTTTATCTTTGTATTTACTTAGGCCCAGCTAATCTTGTCCTCTTGGGGCTGTAGGCTCTTAGCAAAGTTCAATATAGGTCTATTCTTGCTGCATAAGCAAGGCAGAGTCCTCTGACTGCTTCAAGCCTTACGTGTGCATTAATCTCCACATTCTGGGCAGCTTTCCGACTAGGATATTTTCACCTCTAAGTTTTACTACGATCTTTACATTGTAAGGATGGCTTGGGCGTTGGACGCGAAACCTCCGGTCATCACCACTTCTGGCAGGACCCATTTGCTCTCATTCTTCCATACTATACTGTCAATAAATTTTCTAACATTTGCCTGACTTTAGTTTCGGACAGACTCTGACACCGGTGCAAAGCGTGATTGATCTATGGTACAAGTAATTTTACTTAGCATATTACAGGGATTGTGCGCGTTCCGGGCCGCCTGTGTTATGTCCGGTGTGAGACGTTCCGCACGACTTGTGCGACAGCTTCGTCGTGTATTCAGATAAGAGGCCAATAGGACCTCTTGGAGTTTCAGGTGAAAGAGTCTAAGTCAAAGGGGCTGTTCCCTAATGACAAAGTTGAGTGGAAAGTGCCAAAAGCACTGAGACGATCAAGTCAAGGAGTTCAAAGGAGAGTCCAGAAGACAAACACCGATGTATTCAATAAGTCGAGTCTGAAGTCTACAATGTAGTTACAGCAGACTTATATATGTAATCGAATGGGTGTCTATAGATAAGATAACGGAGTCAAAGTGGGCCCAAATATACGGAAGCGGACGGCGTAAAGTCGAGCTTCTGATAGGGAATTAAGTAAGTGTCCGGTCATAACGATAAGAGATAAGAGATAGAAGATAAGAGTCCAAACATAAGTACAGTGGCATAAACAAAGGCAAATGCGATTACGGAGAAGGGAGCAGGGCATGTGAAGGATCCCACAATGGAGACGTGATCTGATAGTGTAAGGTAGGTGGCAAGGAGGGGTCGTCGTTAGGTAAGAAGAAGAAAGTCGGAAGAGACAGGGTTCGTAACATCACCCCCTCTTCTGGTTCTAGCAGACCCGGCTAGAAACAACTCGTACCGTCATCATCTTGTACCAACTCCAAGTAATCGTCAGCTACATTACGATCATCCATTGTGTAGTTCTCCTTGTCGTCGTCTTGGGGGCATTGGTGAGTACGGAGGAACCCATAGGGACCGCGTCGACCACACATGCGACATAGATCATGGACGGGGCAGTCCAGCTCTCGATGTCCTGCATTATGACGCAGGCACTTGCCACACCATGCGGAGGGGTTGTTGATCGTCGGGGCGACTCCTAGTCGACGGAAGATGCAGAACCTGCTCCAGTGCAGGTTGCTACGACAATGCCGACACCATTTGCGATTGAGGGGACAGTTCCAGCTGATGTGATACTTGCTATCACAATGCCAACAGGTCTCGCCTCGAGGGTTTTCATGCATGCGCGGCATCTCAAACCAATTCGGCAGTAACATGGGAGCAGCCCCCAATGATCGCGGGGGCAGGGGCCGGGCATATGTGTCGGCGTACCTTTCTGCAATTGTCTGATAAGCGTCCCCCCTTTCCAGCCTCTTTCGAATCTCTACCAACTCCTGCTCGATCTGGAACATCCCATTGGTAAGCCGGGCCATCATCTTCGCGTGTTCTTTATATTGTTGGTTGAGTGTTTTGCGCAAGGTCAGGTTCTTCCGCAGTCTCATTACCTCGGCTTTGAGACACGGAAGTCGCATGTCACTCAGCACCTCGTCGATGGCGAAAGCCCGCGAATCTTCAGCAGCCAGGTGCTCCAGCTGTTCGTCGGTCAGGGTGTGATGTAGGCGACCGGTGTACCTTTCCTCCAGATATACCGGAGCTCCATAAACAGGGCCGTCCTTCTTCATACATCCGGCCACATCCATTCCTCCGTTGGTGTAGAAAATGTACTTGGCGATCGCGACTGTCCCGTCCGCCATGGTGATCTCCAACGGGTAGTACGTGGAGGAGTTCGGGTTGTTAATGAAAAAGGGGAACTCGGGGACCTCGTCCTCCGACTCCATACCTATCAGGTCATTTGGGTGCGGCTCTTCACAGTGTTTGAAGTCGTCGTCGGGGTTGGGAGACTGGTTCTTGACTCGGGCTTCGGCGGCCTCGTAGTCGATGGGTGAGGAGGGGCGAGTGGAAGGGTGTGCGGAAGGGAAGTTTTCGACAACTACTGTGGTGGCGGCGAAAGCATCAATGGCGGCGTTGGCAGCGATGAAAGACATGATAGATTCGATGGTTGTAGGACGTTGCTGTGGGAGCATGTACTGGGGAAATCAATGGGGGTCTGGGGCAGTTCTTTTAAGTGTTCTTGGGCGCTTCTGGATGTCGGATATGGAATTCTGAGATAAGGTCCGGGGCAAAGATATCCCCGGCTGGTTCCCACGAATTGTCGGAGTCTGGGAATCCCTTCCACTTGATTAGGTAGTACAATTTGCGCCCTCAGCCTTGTCGCTTGGAGTCCAGAACTCGTTCCACTTCCCACTCCTCTTCACCGTCGATAAGGTCAGGTGGAGGTCTCGGGAAGTTCTCTCCATGCATGGAGGTTTCCTTGTAAGGGGTTAGAAGCTTGGCATGGAAGACTGGGTGGATCTTCCATTTCGGCGGCAATTTCAATTCATATGATACGTCTGACAGCTTCCTTGTGATCTGGAAGGGTCCGTGACGTCGGGGCGCTAGTTTGGCCGAGGGGTGTGACGTGTGAATGTTCCTGCCTTCGAGCCATACCCAGTCATTGGTCCGATAAGGTGTGAATGTGCTTGGCTGTGCTGTCAGGAGTTGTTGCGCCTTCACTAGATTTTCATTGGCCGATTGTCGCAGTTCTTCCCATTGGCTTATCTGTTCGGTTGCTGACGGGACATTGGTGGGCTTATCCGTCCATGTGGTACGTGGGGTCCAGCCCATGATAAGGGAAAAAGGGGTGGCTTTTGTCGTGCCATTGGGCCAGGAGTTGTGGGCAAACTCCGCGGTTGATAGCCATTCTGCCCAGTCATCTTGCCTGCTGTTGCACCAGAATCGGAGGTACTGTTCTAGCCATTGGTTCGTTCGTTCAGACTGTCCGTCCGTTTGGGGATGGTATGCTGTAGAGATGTTCTGCACGATGTCCAATGTTTTGCATAGGGCCTTTGCAAACGCTGATGTGAAGCGGGTATCCCTGTCAGAGATGATCTTTTTGGGGAGTCCATAGTGACGGTACACGTGGTCCAGGTACAGTTTTGCCACTCCTTCGGCTGTGATGGTTTCGTTGCAGGGGATAAAGAGGGCCGCTTTGGAGCAATCATGATCTGTGATTGTGAGGATGGTGTCGAAGCCTTGTGATTTGGGTAGCTTGACAATGAAGTCCATGGCAATGGTCTGGAACGGAGTTGACATAGTGGGAGTGATGGGGTACAATGGTGGGACTTTCGGGTGCGTGTTCACCTTGTTTGCTTGACATGCCGCGCATCCTTGTACGTAGCTTTCAATGTCCTTTTTCATATTGGGCCACCAGTAGTCTCGTTTGGCCAAGGCGTAAGTGTTGGCGATGCCGGGATGGCCAGCGGAGGGGAGGTCGTGATGAAAATGGATCACCCCCCTCTTAATGTTGTCGCCACCGGTGACAACGAGTCGATCTCCGTCCTTCCACCAAAGACCGTCAATTTTCTTTAAATTGTGAGCGTCAGCCCATGAAAGGCACAGATCTTGGTTCATGTTTTGGGAGATCTGTGCCCACAGGTCCATGTTGTGGAGACTGACCACCGCTGTCCTTGCAAAGACTTCTTCCGGGAGGACAGTGATATCATTGTTGTCGTCCTCTCCTGTATGCATATCTGGCCTTCGTGACAGTGCATCCGCTCTAGCATTCTGGCTCCCTGCGATGTGTTTCAACGTGAAGTTATATTCTTCTAACTCCAAGACCTCTCGCGCCACGCGTCGACTAATTTTGTGGGGTTCCTTCCAATATAACAGATTGGAATGGTCAGTGTGGATGATCGTCTTGTGCGGGGTTCCTGCTAGGTAGGGTCGCCAGTGTCGCAATGCCTTGACTATGGCTAAGAGCTCCCTGTCCCAGATATCATAGTTCCTTTCGGCTGGGGAGAAGGTTTCAGAGTAGTATGCTACTGGGTGAAGTACTTGTGCGGCATCCCTTTGATATAATACTGCTCCATTCGCAAAGTGAGAGGCATCCACCTCTAGTTCAAAGGGGCGGCTCAGATCCGGCTGAATGAGTACTGGTTCTGACCCAACAAGGTCTCTAATCCGTTTGAATGCCTGCTGCTGTGCCGTTCCCCAATACCATGGTACGTCCTTTTTCAGTAGGTCGTTCAATGGTCGCGCTATGCCTGAAAATCCTTTGACGAATCGCCGGTAGAAGTTGCAAAATCCAATGAATGACCGGACGTCTTTGACACAGGTTGGCACCGGCCATTCTCAGATTCCTTGTACCTTAATGGGGTCCATACGCACTCGTCCTCCTTCCAGGATGACCCCCAGGTACTCGACACTCCGCTGCTCAAAGGAACACTTGGCAGGCTTGAGATACAGGTCATGTTCTTGTAGTATGTCCAGTACCTGGTGCACTCGGTCCCGATGGTGGTCCAGATTGTCTGAGGTGGCAACCAGAATGTCGTCCATGTAGACCACTACTTCTCCTGTGAGAATAAGATCGCGGAAGATGTGGTTCATCATAGACTGAAATGTTGCCGGCGAGTTCGTAAGACCAAAGAACATGACATTGGGTTCGAACAACCCTTGGTTTGTCTTGAACGCTGCTTTGCACTGATCACCTTCCTTGATCCTGACATTATTGTAGCCCCATCGCACGTCCATTTTTGAGAAGAGAGATTTATCCCTCATGGTGTCGATGAGCTCGGAGATGAGCGGCAGGGGATAGGCATTTTTCACGGTGTATGCATTGATTCGCCGATAATCCTGAACCGGTCGCAGCTTGCCATCCTTCTTCTTGATGAAGAAGAAGGGCGAGGCATACTGCGATTTGGATGGGCGAATGTAACCTTCGGCCAAGTGTTCTTCAAGGAATTCCGTTAACGCTACCTGCTCCGACTGGGACAGTGGGTAGATTTTACAGTCGATGGCGGTTGGTGCATCCGGGAGTAGGTCTATGGTGTGGTCCCATGGTCTGGAGGGTGGAAAGCGTTGGGACTCTTCCTCGGAAAATACCCTCCAATGCCGATGGTAGACGCTTGGCACTATGTCGCTGTATGTCTTTTCTGTCTGCCCCTGTACTGCTTTTTGAGCTAATTCTGATGCCTTGGTGACATAGCAGTAGCCTGGGTCCTCTTCCTCTATGCCGGTGGCTTTGATTGTCGAGTGTCTAACTGCGTAATCGTAGCCCATTGATGTGATAATAGTGGGATACGATTCTTTATCCATAGTCGCATCCGCCCAATTGATCTTGGGTTCGAAGGCAGCGAGCCACGGGTATCCTAGAATGAGGTCCTCGTCTCCTAAATCCGTGATTAAGAAGCGAATGTTTTTTGTCACTTCCCCAACCTGGACCTGCAGATCCGTGTAATGAGTGATCTTTCCCGCACGATTGGCCGTTCCATCAATATTCCAAATGTTCTTTTCCTGGGGAAGTGCCAGCCGTCCCAAGCCCATTGTTTTAAGCAGTCGTGGGTGAATAAAATTATCCATGGCTCCTGAGTCCACTAAAATATCTCGATCGGCCGTCCTCTGTGTAGTTTCAAAATGGACTGGTATTTTCAATGATTTGAATCGACTAGCATACACAGAGGTAACATGGAGTGCTCGTGCCCAGGCCGATGGGTTTGAGCCTAACAAAAATCCTTCTTTGCAAACGCCTTCTCTACTAGTATGGCGCGCACTTCTTCACTTTCCTTCATCATGTTAGCCCATATTTCCTGAGCCTTTTCTTCTTTCGACCGCTTGTCCACGGTGGGGGGTTGTTCTGAATGGGGTGTTCCGGTGTCACCGTGGCGACAGCAACTCGTGCTCCCTTCTTGGGACAGTCCCGGGACATATGTCCCAATGCTCTGCAACGGAAGCAGCGTCCTTCTTTCATTAGTGTCTGCCACTCGTCTTCCGTAAGTGTCGCCCGGGCTCGGGCTCGATCTGCGGAGGTGTCCATAGCGTTTGGGTCTCGCTGGGTGTGTTGGACAGGTTTGACTCCAAAGGCGGCCTTCCACTGATCTCTGGTCTTTCCCTTCTTGGTATCGACTCCAAATCGCGTTTGGAAGTCCAAGTAGTCTTGTTGTTGCTGTCGAGCGGCATCAACCCAGGTGTCCCAATTATGGGGGTGATGGAATTGTATGATGTTTTTAACCAGGGGGTTGGGCAATCCCTGGGAGAAGAGGTCCAATGTGGCCTCCTCGTCTGTGTCATAGCCAGCTCTGTTGGCCAGACTCCTGAACTTGGCTACATATGCGTCAAGCTCTCCTTTCTCCATCCTGAGGGACTTTAGTTCTCGTGCGGCCTTCTGTTTGGCCTGCCCGTCGGTGAAGGCATCCTTAAACCTTTCGGCGATGGTCTCCCAAAGACCTTCACTTGTAGTTCGACGCCCACCCTCAACCTGCTTGTTCAGCCATTCTAATTGCTCCATTGTCCAGTCGTCCACTGCATCCCCTCGGATCAAGGACAGAAACAGATTGGCCCTTTGGAATGGGTTAACAATCTGTGGGACATCATGATTGAAGTTCTTGAACGTCGTGAACTCCAACATGAATTTCTTGCTCTGCGAGCGATCCCCGGTGAACGTTTGGGGTAGAACTCCAGACAGACGTCCAGAGGGGGGAGGGATGTTCGGTGGCAGTGCCACAGGGGCTGGCGGGGCAGGGTCGGGGAGTTGGGCGGCAATTGTCGACATATTCCGGTGGAATGGGGTTACTGTGTTGGCAGATTGTATTGATATCTGTGGAGTTGTCAAAGCAGGGGCTCTGATCGTGACAACTTCGGGTGCAACCGGAGACGTAGTCCTTGCTAATGCCGGTGCTTCTTCTTCACTAGGTTCTTCTACGTACTCCTCTGGTTTGGAGTCCGTGACAATGGCCGGAGGGTTTTCTCTCCACAGGCCTAGTCCAAATTCGGGTGGGGCAGGTCTGGTCGTGACCCAAGAGTTTCGACTGTCCGAGTATTGGATACAATACCAAACTCTTTTCTCATCGTCGTATTCTACTGGTTGGTATCTTCCGTCGTGATAGACGTAGTATCCAAACTCGGTTTCAAAGTCTTTCCAGGCGGCAGAGCCAAGTATTTGCTGTGAAAGATTATTCTCGTCTCTGCGCTCGATGAGCTCTTCGCGGAAGAGGGTCTGACTGCGGCTGGAAGCCACTGTGAGAGACTCGACTTGATGTTACGTCCGGTGTGAGACATTCCGCACGACTTGTGCGACAGCTTCGTCGTGTATTCAGATAAGAGGCCAATAGGACCTCTTGGAGTTTCAGGTGAAAGAGTCTAAGTCAAAGGGGCTGTTCCCTAATGACAAAGTTGAGTGGAAAGTGCCAAAAGCACTGAGACGATCAAGTCAAGGAGTTCAAAGGAGAGTCCAGAAGACAAACACCGATGTATTCAATAAGTCGAGTCTGAAGTCTACAATGTAGTTACAGCGGACTTATATATGTAATCGAATGGGTGTCTATAGATAAGATAACGGAGTCAAAGTGGGCCCAAATATACGGAAGCGGACGGCGTAAAGTCGAGCTTCTGATAGGGAATTAAGTAAGTGTCCGGTCATAACGATAAGAGATAAGAGATAGAAGATAAGAGTCCAAACATAAGTACAGTGGCATAAACAAAGGCAAATGCGATTACGGAGAAGGGAGCAGGGCATGTGAAGGATCCCACAATGGAGACGTGATCTGATAGTGTAAGGTAGGTGGCAAGGAGGGGTCGTCGTTAGGTAAGAAGAAGAAAGTCGGAAGAGACGGGGTTCGTAACAGCCTGCCTATTCTTTTCCGTACACCCGGCTACCCGGTTTCTCCCTTACTCCCTTTTACTTATTCCACTTTCGTTCACCCCACATGGCTTCACCTCTGTTTATTTTCTAAAACATTCCTTCAGCTAGGTCTCTCCACAAGTATATAAAGGTACATACAATGCTTGTAGTAGACCAGCCAGTGAACAAGCAACCTAGGAATCTCTCTCTCTCTCTCTTTTCTCTTCTTGTGTGCTAAAGAACCTCAACATCGTCTAGCGCAAGGTCAAACAGAACCAGCAAGCACGTATTGGCAAGTTCAAAAAGTACAACGACATCTCTCCTTCAACATCAAGTTATCCTGGGTTTCTTTCTCTCTCCTCTCTCCTCTCTCCTCTGTCTCTCTCTCTCCTCTCGGGAACGTGCTTTGCCTCTTACTCACCGTGGACCACGTCCGTACAACATCTAATCTAATCAAACATAGCAAGCGCGGGATAGAAGCACCCGTTACAGGATCCAATCTGCAGTGAGTGCGAGGCAAAGTATTCTCTGGTTGGTGAGAGAGAGAGAGAGGAGAGAAGAGAGCGCGCCCTTTTGAGATAACTAGATCGAATGTAAACGTATTGTGCTTGAATTTGAGGAAATTGCTGCTTGTTGGTTCCGTTTGACCTTTGCGCTCGATGTCATCAAGAAGTTCTTTAACACACAAAGAAAGATAGAGAAAGGGGGTAGAAATGCTGATTGATTTCTGCTTCTGTTGGCCCACTGGCTGGTCTACTACAAGCATTGTATGTACCTTTAAATACTTGCAGAGAGACCTAGTTATGAAGCAGAAAGAGGGTGAATTAGAGTGAATGCAATTCGTCCAGCACTTTGACGAATCACGTGATGTAAAGTAAACAATAGAGAGGTTCCGGGATAGCGGTTCGACACGTGATGTAGAGTAAACAATGGCAAGTTCTGTTGAACCAAGATACCGGTACAGAGATCACCCAACTCTCCCCCACCGCTGACATCCTTAAAGTGGTAATATTGTCACACGATTGTGATTTGTAATAATATTTATTAAATAAAAGGAAAGTTATCGTTGATCAACAGAAAGTCGTTACAAATCAAAGTCATGTGACATGTAGACAGCATTTTCAAACCTAATGAAAGACCGGCTCGGCTCAGGCAACAACCTCACCCCCCTCACCTTCCCTCACGCGCTCCTCTACTAGCCCCTCTACTCCGACTGTCGACAGGACCTCCAATTCCTGCCTGACTGGGCTCTGGAACCTGACCAACCTCCATGGCACATACTCTTCACTTGCAAACCTTACATTGAGGATTTACTCACCTTTATCCAGGACATGTGGGCCTTCACAAGGCCTCCTTTGGCAAGATGACCTTGCAAGCTGGATTAAGAGTCTGAGTTGGTGACATTGGGTAGTATGGGTAAGTACACCTTTCTTCTCCAACACACAGGCTCTTTTCCCCTCTCCACTCCTCTATTACACACTGTCTCTCTTGTTTCCCTCTACCAAGAAATTTTGCACATGGTGGTTCCCACCCTTCTCTCATGTTCACAACAGTAGTTATTATGTACTAGTAGTAGTTGTGCAATTTGGGCAAGGCCCTGAAGTGCAGATAAAATTGATTTCAAAAAATAAAAAAACCTAATCTTGTACCTTTACACTTATGCACAAGACTTGTGACCACTGTCAAAAGCAAGATAGGAAAAACAAGAAGGCCCAAAGAGTTCATGAGAGTGAGAAAAAGAAGCACCAGGTCCAATTCCAGGACCACTGTATGCTCCAAGTGCTGCAACAAGGGGGTGGCTCATTCTTGAGGCTAGCGAGAACGCGCGAGAATGCCAAAGTTCTTATCTAATCCTTATCTGATCTGATTCTAATTGATTTGTAATGATATTTCGTTCTGCGCACTTAGGCAAAGCCTTGATGCACGTTATAAAGTCGATTCCAAAAAAAAAGATATTTCGTTGATAACTTTCCTTTTTAAAATAAATATTATTACAAATCACAATCGTGTGACAATATTACCACTTTAGGGATGTCAGCGGTGGGGGAGAGTTGGGTGATCTCTGTACCGGTATCTTGGTTCAACAGAACTTGCCATTGTTTACTCTACATCACGTGTCGAACCGCTATCCCGGAGCCTCTCTTGTGACGGTTTGCGAAGATTTGTGACATCGTACGTGACGAGAACATGACGTTTGCTTGTGTCGCGCGCGAGCCGCGCGTTTTCGATTCGCGTGACCACTCGTAACGACTTGTGACACGGGTGTGACAGGTATGTCGCACGCGCTGTGATCTTTATTCCCTATTCCTTTATTTTATTTTCCTTGCTGAGGGCGCAACCCCTCCTTTAAGTTCTGATCCTATTCTATCTCACTCCAGGGCATAACCCCTGGAGTCCATGACTACCAGGGATACTTATTAGAACCTTCTATTTAGTTTAGATCTTCTGATGTGCCCTCTTTGATGTGCCTTCTCAAAGCTGTATTTAAACTACTTAGATTGTAGAGACAGACCTTAAGTCTGTTCTCTTGTATCTAATACAGGCATATTTGACTTCACAACGATCCACTGAACTCCCCAAGTTGCAGCTTGAGGAGCCTTCCCCCTAGTAGCTTTAGTAGGGCTGATTGCCACTACTCCCGACTTCGTTTCCTGCACGCGCCCCCGCTACAATGTCGTGGGCACTTGAAACTTGAACCCAGACTAGGTCTTCTGCATTAGACTTTGAATCTTTGAACGCGCCCCGCATCTAGAGGGCTTTTGAGTCTTGAAAACGCGACCTGACACAGCAGATACCTGGCTGTGACATCTCTATTGTTTACTTTACATCACGTGATTCATCAAAGTGCTGGACGAATTGGATCCAGTGGTGAATTATGGTTGAACGAAGTCAAGTTAGATGAAGCCAG